>JAOUQZ010000004.1:6886217-6912243 GCA_028564935.1 Neosilurus hyrtlii
ACACACACACTCACACACACACACACACACACACACACACACACACACACACACACACACACAGAGTAAGTGTGTCAGAGTAAGCTATATAAACTGTGAGAGCTCTGGTGACCTATGTCTTCTTAAGATGTTTCGAGACTGAGCATTTTATGAGTGTTTTAAATGTCAGTGGTGAAGTACCCTTCATGCCCGTCTTTGTATTGTTTTGCATTTTGTGGTTTGCATTTGAGTGCAACAAAAATGAACAGTGAAGGATGTGTTCACCCACTGTGTCTAGGTTTGTGTTAAGTCAAAATATCTTTTTAGATATGGGTTTAGGTTTGGGTTAGATGTTAAGCATTATTTTATTAGTGTGTGCATACTTGATGTAGATTTGTGTGTGTGTGTGTGTGTGTGTGTGTGTGTGTGTGTGTGTGTGTGTGTGTGTGTGTGTGTGTGTGTGAGTGGGTGACACTAGCCCCACCATTGTCTTGAGCTCCTCCACCTGTGCTACAAATACATTATACCTGCTGATTTGTCTTGGAAAAAAAGCCACATATTTAAAGCAGATAAAATTTCCATATTCTCAATTCAAAATTCAAAAATATTTATTTTTGAGAAGATCTAGAACCTTATTAATGATATACAATGTTATGGTGTTACTTTTTTATGGGTTCTGCAAAGGGTTGATTTAATTTTGTAAGGGGGGAAGGGTCAGTTCTTGCCAATTTGCACCCACTAGCAAACTCATGCAACATCTACCACACACAATGCTGCCTTTATATCCTTCCTCTGAGACAAGTGAAACCAACCTCCGCATCTTTTCGAACACAGGACAAGGTAACACACACAGAAGAAATTTTCCATATTCTGCATGCATGAACTCACAGACACCCATGATTGACTTTCTCACCCTGACAGTATGACCAATTTCGCACTCTTGACAACCAGCCACATACGGCACACATCATTCATTCTGAACCACCTAATCCTAATTAGGGTCGTGGGGTAGGCTGGCACCCATCTCAGCCGACTCTGGGTGAGGGCAGTGAACACCCTGGACAGCTTGCCAGGCCATCACAGATATGGCACAAGTGACATCCTCAAAATCCTGATCACCACAGAAAAGAGTGAATTCACTTCTGTCATGCCACTCAAGAGAAATGTTTTAATTTTAATATTTTCATAGGATAAAGTGTTTATATCCTACAGCTGTTACTATATAATAAACATCATCATTATCATTACCATCATCATAAAGCAACATACCAAACTTTTACATTATAGATTCAGTAAGTCAGGCCCCATCCACACTCTGCCTTTATGCAGTGTGTAAAACCCATGATACCATGATACTGGGGTAGGTTGGGTGAGCCCTGAACTTTGAGCCAGGTAATAGCTCTGCTGTAACAGTGGAGTCTGTTCTGTCTGGTCAGTGTATTCTTTTAAAAATGAAAGTAAACTGTGCTGCATAAAGGTGTTTTATTGTAGTATATACAGTGCCTTGCAAAGTATTCACCCCCTTGGCTTTTTACCTATTATGTTACATTACAAACTATAATTTAAATGGTTTTTTAATTTGAATTTTATGTGATGGATCGTTACATATGTGCCTTACTCTCTCCCCAACTCCCACACACCTCGTTCACAATCTCCACAATGATTAGTTTTAATGATTTTCACCAGCACCTTGTTTCCCGGCACTGATTAGGACACATATATAAGCTCCCGCTAGACTCACCTTCTCGTCTAGCCTCGTTGGAGCTGCGCGATTCTCAAGCTCTCCTTCAAGCGTTTTTGGACCCTGGATTACTCTCTCCCTGTAGCTTCAGCTGTTATTGTCTCTCCGTTCTTACTTCTCCTTAAGTTTTCTTGGTTTAGTTGCCCTGTTTTGTTGTTGATTTCCTTTAGCCCCTCGTGACTTGTTTATTTTCTGTCTGACTCGTTGTCTCCCTTTTCTTTGGCTTACTGAGCCCTTTCACATTTATTATTTAATAAATGTTAGAGTTTTCACTCTACTTTGGTCACTAGGAGTCATATCATAACATGGATCTGCACAAAACAGTTAAGTTGGTGAAGTGAAATGAAAAATACATATAATTTTTTTTTTTAATAAAAAATCTGAAAATTGGCACATGCATATGTATTCACCCCCTTTGCTATGAAGCCCCTCAAAAGTTTTGGTGCAAACAATTACCTTCAGAAATCACATAATTAGTGAAATGATGTCCACCTGTGTGCAGTATAAGTGTCATATGATCTGTCAGTAATAACCCACCTTTTCTGAAAGGCCCCAGAGGCTGCAACACCACTAAGCAAGATGCATCACACCATGAAGACCAAGGAGCTCTCCAAACAAGTCAGGGACAAAGTTGTTGAGAAATACAAGTCAACGTTGTGTTATAAAAAATATCCAAATCTTTGATGATCCCTGAAGCACCATCAAATCCATTGTCTTCATATGGAAAGGATATGGTACCACAACAAACCTGCCAAGAAAGGGTGGCCCTTCAAAACTAGGCAAGGAAGACATTAATCAGAGAGGCAGCACAGAGAAGGAGCTACAGAGTTCCAAAGCAGAGACTGGTGTATCTATGCATGGGACCACAATAAGCCATACACTCCATAGAGCTGGGCTTTATGGAAGAGAGGTCAGAAAAAAGCCATTTCTTAGTGTTAAAAATAAGAAGCCTCATTTTGAGTTTGCCAAAAGGCATGTGGGTGACTCCCCAAATGTATGGAGGAAAGTGCTCTGGTCAGATGTGACTAAAATTAAAATTTTCGGCCACCAAAGAAAACGCTATGTCTGGCGAAACCCAACACATCCCATCACCCCAAGAACACCATTCCCACCATGAAACATGGTGGTGGCAGTAGCATGCTGTGGGAATGATTTTCAGTACCAGGGACTGGGAAACTGATCTAAGTCGAGGGAAAGATGGATGCTGCTAAATACAGGGATATTCTTGAGTAAAACCTGTTTCAGTCTGCCTGTGATTTGAGACTGGGACTGAGGTTCACCTTCCAGCAGGACAATGACCCGAATCATACTGCTAAATCAACACTCAAGTGGTTTAAGGGGAAATATTTAAATGTGTTGGAATAGTCCTATGAATAAGCTGGAGCAGTTTTTCCTTGAGGAATGGGCAAACATCCCAGTGGCAAGATGTGGCAAGTGCATAGAGACTTATTCAAAGTGACTTTTTGCTGTAATTGCTTCAAAAGTTGGCTGTACTAAGAGCTGACTTTAGGGGGGTGAATAGTAATGCATGCTAAAGTTTTCTGTTTTTTTTTTTTTTTTTGTCCTATTTGTTTTATTAAATTTTTTATTTTAAAGCATTATCCCTTGAAATGATGAGGTTTGAGCCCAAGATAGCAAACCAAACAAGTTAAAGTTTAGTATATATTAATTTATTTTATTCACTTCACTTGTCAGCAGTAAGTATGCTTCATAATGTTATTGCTGTTTAATGTATGTGTAAATTTCTAAGTGAAACATGCATTAATGTCGAAAGGCACAGTTTGATTCCATCGTGTCTGAAAGTGGATTAAACTGATTTTTTATCTACTTGTCATTGGTTTAAGTGTGTGCTCCATTACTGAAAATTAGTTCTGCAGTAAACACTTGATGAGGTTCTCCGCTTGAATAAATAAATTCGTCCTTATAACACATTAATGATTACTAGAAAATCTGTGATTAGATTTATGTGATGGGTCATCACATAACCGATGTTTATAAATTAATCTTCACATGAGGAGTATGAAATGACAAATGTCCCTGTATCACACAATATTCCTGATTCTCCAAAGCACTGCCAGAGTAATGCTAGGTCATCTAGCTAAATGTTCTGTTAAACCCGTGTTTGATAAACTCTAATGCACACTAACCATGATGAGTATCCATACTCTAAAGCCCATTAAAGAGCTTCTTGTTGTCCTGTTAATGAAGATTAATTTATGAAGTTCCAAACTTACAAAGCAGGAAAACACCAATTCTTTTTGGAAGTACATCTCCTTGCAAACTAGTTCATGTTGTAAGACATGCTGGTTTTTCGTGTAAAGATGACGCCCACAAGTTCTACGTGTCATATGACTTCCTGTAAGAATTGATGCTTGTAGTCATACCAAGAAGGACATACCGCATCCTGAGCTTGCGTCATAACATTAGAACTACAGCTACAAGCCTGAGATAACATTTGTCGTTTTTTTGTTTCACTTTTCTGCAAGTGAGTGTAAAAAGTTGGTGATAAAAACCTTACATTGTCGGATTTAGTCTTGTGAGAGGCTGAGAGGATATGGAGGAAAGCAGACCTGTCACTTACAATAGACTAATTTCAGGCAAGTGTCTTTTACGTGTCTGTTGTCCTGAACTTTTATGCATGAATGCATAATCAACCTAAGTTTTTTTGTGTTGGATAAGAAGAAAACAATCTAGCTGAGAATCTAGCTAAATATCTTTGAAATTTTATTCAACTTAATTTACTGTTCCTTTCACTGATCTGTGTCACAGATATTACTCAAGGCTGGACTTCCTCTTATTTTGACTAATGCATGTGTTGTGTTTTCTGTGCAAGCACTACGTAGGTGTAAAAGTAATACACATGTAGCAATTCATGCAAAATATTTTTAATCTTACATGCATAAAACACAGGAAAATATAAGATAATGGGTGAAATGGTGAAGTAGTGGTTAGTACTCTCACCTCACAGTATGAAGGTCCTGCATTTGAGCCTTGTGCCCAGCAAGAGTGCCTCTGTGTGAGGTTTCCTCCAGGTGCTCTGGTTTCCTCTTATAGTCCACAGACATGCACATTAGGCTCACTGGCTCTTCAAAATTGCCTATAGGTGGGAGTGTGGATGGTAGTATATGTGTTGGCCCTGTGATGGACAAGCGACCTGTTCAGACTGTACCTTGCCTTCATGAAGAATCAATTGGGATTGGCTCCACCTTTTCTTTTTACAATCCTATAGAGGATAAGCTGTACAGATAATTACTTATTTACTAACTTCTGCAAGTGTTTTGGGGAGGATGGATCCTGTCTCAGCCAATACTTATCGATGGCAGAGTACATTCTGAGCTGTTCATCAATTCAAAACAGCCAATTAGCCTAATCTGCATGTCTTTGGACTATATGAAGAAACCGGAGTGCCCAGAGGAAACCCATGCAGGCACAGGAAGAACATATAAACTCCACACAGAAACGCACTGGCCCAGCCCGGGACTAGAATTCAGGATCTTCATGCTGTGAGGCGGATATGCAAATCCCTACGCCACCATGCTGCCCTACGGATAATTAAATGAAATGAAACAAGATCACATGTAAAAGGGAAATAGCATCTTAATATTAAGTGTGACAATTCAACCAGTATAGAGTTCATGAGTTTATATTCAGTTCCAACACATTTAAATATTTCCCCTTAAACCACTTGAGTATTGCTTTGGCAGTATGATTCGGGTCATTGTCCTGCTGGAAGGTGAACCTCAGTCCCAGTCTCAAATCAATTGCTCAAGAATATTTAGCAGCATCCATCTTTCCCTCAACTCAGATCAGTTTTCCAGTCCCTGCTTCTGAAAAACATCCCCACAGCATGATGCTGCAACCACCATGCTTCACGGTGGGGATGGTGCTCTTAGGGTGATGGGATATGTTAGGTTTGCGCCAGACATAGCGTTTTCCTTGGAGGCTGAAAAAAATACATTTTAGTCGCATCTGACCAGAGCACCTTCCTCCTCCATACATTTGGGGAGTCGCCCACATGCCTTTTGGCAAACTCAAAACGTGCCTTCTTATTTTTAACACTAAGTAAGGGCTTTTTTTTTGGGACCACTGAGCTTTATGGAGTGTATGGCTTATTGTGGTCCCATGCATAGATACACCAGTCTCTGCTGTGGAACTCTGTAGCTCCTTCAGGGTTGCCTTTGGTCTCTGTGTTGCCTATCTGATTAATGCCCTACTTACCTGGTCTGTGAGTTTTGGTGGGCGGCCATCTCTTGGCAGGTTTGTTGTGGTACCATGTTCTTTCCATTTAAAGATGATGGATTTGATGGTGCTCTGGGGGATCATCAAAGATTTTGGATATTTTTTATAACCCAACCCTAACTTGTACTTCTCAACAACTATGTCCACGGGTGGAATTCATTTCACTAATTATGTGATTTCTGAAGGTAATTGTTTGGACCAAAACTTTTGAGGGGCTTCATAGCAAAGGGGGTGAATACCAATGCACATGCTAATTTTCAGATTATTATTTTTTAAAAATTCTTTTTTTTTCTCATTTCACTCTTATTTTGTGCAGATCCATCACTTAAAATTCAGAATTAAAAAAACATTTAAATTACAGGTTGTAATGTAACAAAATAGGTAAAAAGTCAAGGGGAGTGAATACTTTTGCAAGGCACTGTACTGTAATTGTTTTAATAAATTCCATCATTCCATTTCATTATCCGTATGGTCATTCTGTGCAAAAATCACCCAAATTTCCAAAACCTCCCCAGGTGACCAGGTCCGGTTTTCTTGAAAATATTGGTGGAGGTGCTTCCATTTGTCTATTGAGCACATGAAAAATATTTCTGCCTAATTTTCAATAATTTCACAGAATTTTCTTTTTTTTTTAAATAAATGGGTACTCAAGTAATTTTATAGTTGCAAAGAAATTTTTAGTTTTTTTGCATTTTTAAATGTCAATATCTTGGCAATAAATGCATGTATGACACTGACATTTGCTAGTGCAATATTTGGAAACCCTAACGACAGAAAAAACTTCCAAAATTTTTCATTTTTATAGCATCACAAATATGGCAATATGTTCATTTTAAATTTTTTATTTCCAGCATAAAAAATGAGACATGTTATAAGCAAACAATGCAAGGAATAATGATCAAATTGTAGATTTAACATATCTGGGTAACTGACTTTTAGTTAAAAGATATTATGACCATCAGTTGTAGAGCCTCAGAGTTATAAAAGCATAAAAATGGAACATAAAAATAAAATAGTATAGGGCTTTATTCACAGCAGAATCTGACAGTTTGCTCTGCCTCCCTAGGTTTTTTTCTGAAGAGACATTTTCTAAAAGGAAATTTTGTTTCAGAATCTTTTTCTCTAGCTCAAATGCCCAGTTGAGTAAAACAAAATTTAAAAAGTATTCAAATTTTTATAGAAAGCTGTATGGCTGAAAAATCAGTATTCAATGTTTTTTGTACTTTTTTTTGTCTGAAATTTTACTTTAATATTACATTACATTTTCAGCTTTATTTTAAATGGTGTTATTAAAACTTTGTATAAATACATATATAATTTAAATGATTTTCCCTCTGTATACTACCAGAGGAAAGCACCGTCTCTTCTGAGTCCTGGGAGGATTATCAGACTGATATCTTCGAACAACTGCCCAGTTCACAGAAGAGACTCCCAAACAAGGACCAGGCATATGAAGCTGAGATTCACTGGAACCCCAATCAACCACTGAAGATGTTGCCCCTGTGTATACAGGAGAAGAGGAACCTCAGGTGTTTTTATTTATTTGCTAATTCAATTTGATTTTAACTGATATTTCTATGCAATTTTTTCTGTTAAACCACTATCATTTTATTTTAAAAACATATATTTTTTAAGGTTTGAATAATATCAGAATGACTTTTGGTGGAGTA
Organism: Neosilurus hyrtlii; assembly: GCA_028564935.1. Lineage (NCBI taxonomy): Eukaryota > Metazoa > Chordata > Actinopteri > Siluriformes > Plotosidae > Neosilurus > Neosilurus hyrtlii. Next base: position 6,893,847 of record JAOUQZ010000004.1, read on the forward strand.
TTTTCATTAACTGTTTTCATTATTTATACAAGTTAGTATATAATGGAACCTTTTAGGTAGGAACTATCCATTAATAACTGTATATTGCTTAATATTGTAAAGAGAATATGTAACATTACTCATCCTTCAGTTATATACAGATCTGTTATACTATTTAAACATTTAAGATTTAGACTGAATACTGTTTTACATATGCGTGTCATTATTTATATTCAATCAGGGATAAACGACACCTGGAGAGGTGCAGAATTGGTTACTGGGAATCATGGAAACAGAGTCAGGAAACTGCACGAAGGCGACTGAGGGAGCATTTGGGAAGAGTTGTCTCAGGACTACTGCTGTGGAAAAGCACCCTCCATAACATTGAAGGTATACAGTATACTATTTGTAGTGTGTGTTTTATGTTCCTGTGTTGCTGTACGATTCTTTAACATGGTCTCATCTCCTCTACAGGAAGATTTGGTGTAGGGGTGAAGGCATACTTTGTGTTCCTTAGGTACTTGCTCGGCCTAAATATCCTGAACCTTGTCTTCATTGCTGGCTTTGTGCTAGGTCCCACTTTGCTTAATGGCAAAATCACAAACAATCACACAATCTGTGAGTATACTGAAGTATAAAGTGCTGATGATTGTAAGGTTAAGTACTGATGATTGTTAATTTTGTTCATCAGATAATGCCATTCTTGTTTTCTTTTAAAGGCTTCCAGAATTTCACAAGTAAATTTTCACTGTTAAGTATTATTCTGGGCTCGGTAAGTTGCTCCATGCTCTTTGCTTAACATGTAACAATAACATATAACAATTCTCAATTATGGGTGATTAATTGATACATTTTCTTTTGCAAATGTAAAGCCATGAGCTCGACTTTGTTGGCGCATCTGTGCTCACGTGCCCACACAGCCAACCCAATTAATGAATAAAGTACCAGAAAAAATATATTGCATGCGCCACCACCGTCAGCACCGAGTACACTTACTTTACATATGCATGTTTCTGTAAACTTACACATGCAAATGCTTTTGGAGCTCTGCTTTTAGGCAGTGCCTAAATATTTATATTATTAATGTGCATGCTCTAATACATTATTGTTTCTAGAATAATAGCGTAGACACAGATGTGTGAAATGGATGCACCACATTTAAAAATTATGCAATTGCTGCATCATATCGTATTTTAATCCTTATTGCATTCTTGAAAAAAAAAAAATCATACAATCTCTTCAGATCACTCTGTTGAACAGCTGTACTGGTTACAGTCTAGGCCAGGATAAGTACCCTTTGCTTTAACTGCCAGCTGTCCTCTAACTGTTCAATCAAGAGTCACCCCAAAGATGAATAAAACATGAAGGCTTTTGAAAACCATACATATATCTTTATTACCGGTACATATAGTCCTGTCTCAGTCTGATATTATAGATCACCACCTTCACATTTCCTTTTCTGTTCCACTCTCTGTGTTTTACAGGGCTTTATGGAACACTCTCCAGTCTTCTACGGTTTTTACACAAACCACTCTTTTGGCCAAAAATGTTTGAACACTGCTCTCCTCTTTTTCTTTGGCATGCTCATCATACTCCTCCTTAATCTCATCATGATAGTGCGTAGGTCAGAACACTTTGTTAATATTTCTTCCTTCTTTTACTCACAATATTTGTACAACACAAGTGCACAGTAATTGCCACAATACTTGAACAGTTGTATAGTACTATAATGGGCAATTTAGAATAGCCATTTGACTTAATGTGCTGGTCTTTGGACCACTAGAGGAAACCACTTTCAGAGTGATATAGAACACAGACACAAACAACAAATTTAAAGTAGTCAGTTGCTATGTCTTACCCTTACCCTAGTTGCTAACCCTAAATTATCTTGCTATGAAACTACAGTGCTATCCATAGAAAAGAAAAATAATAATAATAAAATCAAAATCAAAAGCCAGCATTATTGTTTTCTAATTAATAACCTGAGCTATTGCTTAGAAAACTGTGATTGATGTTTATAATATTGTTGCACAATATTCAGCATATATTCACAAGACACACTATAAAGATCAGACACAAGAATACTGGCATCACATATTTATAAAATCTACATAAAAGGAATATATAAAACTAAAAATGAGTAAAGGCACGGTGGCGCAGTGTTTAGCACGTCCGCCTCATAGCAAGAAGGTCCTGGGTTCGATTACCAGTGCAGGCGTTTCTGTGTGGAGATTACATGTTCTCCCTGTGCTTGCGTGGGTTTCCTCCCACAGTCCAAAAACATACACGGTAGGCTAATTGGCTGTTCCAGATCACCCCTAGGTGTGAATGTGAGTGCGAATGGTTGTGTGAATGATGGCCCTGCGATGGCCTGGCAAGCTGTCCAGGGTGTACCTCGCCCTTGCCCAGAGTCGGCTGAGATCGGCGCCAGCCTCCCCACAACCCTAATTAGGAATAAGCGGTTTAGAAAATGAATGAATGAAAAATGAGTAAATAACAAAAACCAGTAGAAATAACAAAGCCTCAGTAAAAACTAATCTGAATTTAATTTATTGAATTGTAATTCAAGTGAAAAAAAATACATCTATTAATAATTATTCCATGTTAGTTCAAAATACAATAATGTATTTAAATGAAAATAAGTTTATGAACTGAAAATGAATAAAGGGATTTTTTGTGCTGTTTTAAGCATTACTTTAGTTTAATGCTGATGAAAAACCAGGCAAAAGCCAGCACTCCAGACTTTATTAAATATGGGCTTTTTTCTTTTTTATAGGACGGTGGTGGGTTATAAGAATACATGGCTTACTGGCATTACTTTCAATGCAAATATGAGTTACAAGATGTTCTGTGCTTGGGATTTCTGCATCAAGGAGCCTGGAGCAGCCTTACTTAAACACAGCTTGATCAGAAATGAACTGAAGGTGAGCTTCTGACCATCAACCTGAGAAACAGGTTTAGTAATGTTCAGAGATAATGCTGATAAAACTTTCTACCATTGTGGAGCTTTGTTTCTTAATAACATTACAATGTAAAATTTAGAGAAAAAAAATAGCCATTCTATAGAACGTCATAACCCCTCAGCCAGGATGCTTCAAGCGCACGGAGGACAAAAGCCATCCCCCATATGAACAGTATTGGACAATCAACATTTTATTAGCCACCCTACACACAGGTTTAGGTCATTGAGAGTGCCTATGCAAAATTTCAGAAAGCTATCATGCACGGACAAACTTTATATGTTCATGGTCACTGTGCCAAGGTCAAAGGTCACATATGCAAATTAGTTAACCCACGCACAGGTTTAGGTCATAGGGAGTGCCTATGCAAAATTTCAGAAAGCTGGCCAAAGTTATTGTCACGCCACCAGCCAGCCTGTCCGCCAAGCCAACAACAATACCCCTCCAGCCATAACCGGCTAAGGGGTAAAAATGAGAGATTGGGGTGTCTGTGGGTAGCATCAATTTAAATGTTAACAAAAAATTACTTTAGGATTATTACTAAATACTCAAGATTAAATGTTACTATATACTATTTATAATATTACTATAATTTAGCTTTACTATTTATCAAACTACTTGTAAACTGTAAAAGTATGTTATTAATAAATATATAGAGAGTTAGAATTATGCAATAGTAATGATGTTGTATTAGAACATTTCAGGGTAGGACAACAATTTCCCTTTGTGTCAGGCCACATCAGAGTACCCGGTTTGTGATTATATCTTATTTCGAAAAGAAAGCAATGGAATTTTCTGATTATCACAAAGAATTTCTCTCTCAGATTTTCTGAAGGACACAGTTTGGCCTCAGTTCAAATTCCATCCTACATACACTGTAAAACTCTTTTTGTTGCACTGTTTCAGATGGACCTTGAAGAGCAAAAGTTTCGTCAGAAAGTTTTGGAACGTTCACTAAAGAAATGGATTCTCCTGTACACCCTACGCGTTGTTCTCAACTTTGTGGTATTAGTTCTTCTGATCGGCTCCTTCTATCTGATCTACTTAGCCACTGAAATATCAGTAAACCATGAGGTAACCTAACTCAAATAAGTAATAAAAAAAATCATACAAAGTCATATTTTATTACATTAGCCATGGTAATATAGTACAATATCCATAATTGTTATTTGGCATAAAAATGTCAATTTACTTGTGTATATAATGCTATACTCCCCATGTCCCAACATAAAACACATCATGTAATGTTCTCAATACAAGTAATTTTCAATTGGAGCACCAAATATTCACTGATCATGTTATTGTTATTTAATAAACATTTCAAGGGTAAAAATGGAGGGATGAGCAGGGGCTGCAGTGGCTCCATGATTAGTACCCTTCAGCAAGAAGGTTCAGGGTTCGAAACTCAGCCAAGGGCTTTTCAAATTCAAAATTCTAATTCAAATTTATTTGTTACATACAAAATCATACACAATACAATATGTAGTGAAATGCTAAGTACGACTGTACGAAAATATGAATCATAAGCTATCAAAATAACAAGAAGAAAAGAACAATAACAATAACTATAACTAAAACTATTTAAAGGATTTTATAGTTATAGGTCAATATAAATAAAAAAAATGCAAAAATAGAAAATAAAATAAAATATATCAAATACAAATTAAATATAGGATACAAAAATATATAAACTGATATGAATAAATATAAATATAAATATATATATAAATATAAATGAAATATAAATGCAAATATGAATGCAATATAATGAAATACAAATGCAGTGGGGATTTTTCAAGTATATTGTCTGTAAAGTGTAAAGCGTCTGTGTGCAAAGTGACGCACACAGTTTCTGTGTGTAGTCTGCAGGTACTCCTTGCACTTTTGTGAGTTTGCTCTAGGTACTCTGGTTTCCTCTCACAGTCCAAGGATATGTGCATTATGTCAAACAGCTACTCTAAATTGCCCATAAGGGTGAATATGAGTGTAAATGATTGTGCCTGTGTTAGACTATCTGTATCAACTGTTCAGCATGTACCCATTGCATCATCTGAAGTCATCTATGATTGACACCAGCTTCCCTTGTGACCCTGACAGACAAGTGGTACAGATAATGAATGGGTGTATGCCTTTCTAAAATCTAAATATAATATGCATATATAAAGGCACCACACCACAGAATAAACAGAAATAAGTATTTGATCTGTACACCCCATCAGAATCACAACATAAAAATCACAGCCTCAAGCTCTGTCCTAAATATGAATGCATGTAGACATTTAAAGACAAAATTCACCATGGTATAATACACCAGCTTTACATTCACTATTGGATATGACTTTCAATTATAGATTTTTTATCAAAATGTTTAAAAAATATTGCTAACAGGTATTAGCGAGGGCCAGACATTATACACACAATATTTAGCATGAAACTTGTTTTTCTCTCTCTCTCTCTCTCTCTCTCTCTCTCTCTCTCTCTCTCTCTCTCTCTCTCAGTGGAAGGAGGATTCTGTCTGGATTTCTAATCTCCTGAATCTCCTGATCGTTTATTGTCCGCCCTTGACAATGACAGTAGTCAATTTTCTGATGCCACGCATTTTTTCCATAATATCTGTATATGAAGACTACTCTCTTACCACACAGCTTAATGTCGTCTTGGTTCGGTACGCAACATCTCATCTTTAAGAAATCATCATATTATATATCAAACTTTGACATACTTACTTGACAGCTACAATTTATGTAAAAAATATATATACAAATATAAATAATAATTAAGACTGCAGAGCTTGGCATAACTTGTTTATAATATATTAATCACATTTACAGTTGATATACTGCTGTGCATTAAAACAGATGGTTTGCTTAATACCAACAGGAGCATCCTGCTAAAACTGGGAAGCTTAGGCATCTACCTCTTCTTCCTCATTCGTAAACTTAATGAACACAATGAATGCAAGGTGAGTTAGATTTTCAAAATTCTGAGTAAGAAAATGACATTTTTCCAATCACAACTTGTTCCAATCACAACCCTTTTTCTGTGAGCCTCTGAATCATGTGATGTTATTGTCCTGATCCATATAGATTTAGAATATTCTGTGCTCTGAGATTTTTCTCCTCATAGTTGTGAAGACTGGTCATTTGAGTTACCATTCATACCAGTCTCTATTCAAGTTACCATTCAAGTCTCGTTTAAGTTTGCTTTTCTTTGTTTCCACAGAGTGTATACTAAAACACTCAAAAGACTTAAAGAGATACCATTACACAGCTATGCACCTACTTACATGTACACTCAGAGCTCCCCTGTGTCCCTCATGATCTAAAAAAATGTAAGATCTAAACCAAAAAAATCTTGTATTAGTGTCATTTTTTTATGTTCCGATGTAGCATATACACTAAAACAATTGTGCACCTCAGATTCAGTGGATTTTGCTGAACTAAATAATCCCCTTGATTATGTTCAGTCACTTATGTTGTGGTTAGCTCTTTCGCCCCACAGCAAGTCCTCGGCTCAAGTCCCAGGCTTAGTGAGGGCATTTCTGTGTGGAATTAGCCTGTTCTCCCCATCCTTGCATGGGTTTTCTCTGGGTAATCCTGGTTTCCTCTCACAGTCCAAAGACTTGCAAATTAGGCTAATTGATTGCCCCTAGGTGTGAGGACGAGTGTGAATGGTTGTACCTGTTGGCTCTGCGATGGACTGCCGAGCTGTTCAGGGTGTGTACCTGCTTTTGACCAGTGTTGGCTGAGATAGGCTTCACCCTTCCTGCAACCCTAGTAGAATGGAATAAATGAATTAATGAATTTCTTTGTGTCGATCTCTGCATATCTCTGTCACTTCCTCTCTGTCACCCCCTCTTTTTGTAAAACGTACTGGAAGGGGCTTCCAGAGCAAAGCATCGTGGGTAATGTATGTGCAAGATAAACTCTGTCAAGCACACTTTCTCTTTATCATTTTTTGTATTTTTTTTTCCTTAGGAAGCTCTTGTACTTTCTTAATGTAATACAAATCTATTTGTATTATATTATTCATATTATACAGCCCTTATACACAATGTCACATTTACACATTGCTGACTCATCACTAATAACAAATTATTTATATGTAATTGTTTGTATGTTTCTTTTTTTTTAGTGCACTGACACTGAATTCGGGAAGGAAATGTATAAGCTCACAATATTTCACCTCTTGGCATCTTTCTGCAATACTTTCTTGGTGGCATATCCCAGAAAGTATGACTTTTTGCCTATTTTTTCATTTTATTAGAGTAAATGAGTACATAAATAACAGGTGGTATATTTAGTATAACTATCTGTAATTTGGCCTCAATTTTGTCCTAGGTTGTTGGTGGAAAATTGCTTCTGCTGTAATTTTTCAAGGAAAGTGGGCAAGCAGCAGTTTGTGATCCCACTGAACGTGTTAGATCTGGTGTACAGTCAGACAGTTACATGGGTGGGAGTTTTTTATTGTCCTCTCCTGCCAGCCATCAGCATTGTGAAGCTACTTGCACTCTTCTACATCAGCAAAGTATATCTATATCATGTGCTTTTATCTAAAAGTGTTTGATCTCTAATTGAAGCAAATCTTTTTTTAAAAAATGTTCTTTACTTCTCCTCAGTTCAATTTGGTGCGATGCTGTGACCCAGCTGAAAAAATGTTTCGGACCTCCAGCTCTTCAGTTCTGTTTCATTTTATGCTCTTAGTGGGCCTTATCATGTCTGCCGTGACACTTGGTGTCAACATTTTTCTGTAATTCCAATAATTACACTAAATATATATATTTTTTTATTTCTTTACATTGGGTCTTATAATTTTCTGCTCCCCCTGCTATTATTTAGGTTTAAACCTTGTGGAAGGGGTCCATTTGGAAATGAGAATTTGCACACTATTTACAATAATTGTGTTGGAACACTCCCAAATGCTGCAAAGGAAGGCATACGTTACACAACATCCGAAGCTTTTGCATTCATGATCATATTAATGGAGATGTAAGTAATTATGTATTTGATTGCATATGTTTATGTATATCGATGGGTAATATTAAAGGAAAAAAACAAGCTTAAAAATATAAGTCTACTATTTTATAAGTCTACAGAGCACCATTATTCCAAACAAATCCTTCCTTCGGCGTTGTGATATAGAACACTGTCTGACCTTTCTTGTCACTTTCCTGTCACTTCACAAGTTCCTTTAGGTATTTAATAATTTCAATTCAGATCTGATCATTGAGAAAGACATATGATTTTTGTCATTTCCATCCACATCAAATCATTCGGTTTGGACTGTGGATGTGGATGTGGGCAGGGTCATCTTGGAAAAGAGACCACCCCATCAGGAAAAAATATTCATTATTGGGCAAAAGTGATCAGTCAGAAGAAGTTACTAGAAATTTTCCTCAATGCTTTAGGGTAAGGGGACAAGTAGAGCCAAGCAATGACATAAACAGGGTTTCCTTCAGTTGTAACCTCCTATCTGTATATCTTTGTTTTTGTTTTACAGTATTATTCTGACATCTTATTTGTCTCGTGGACGAACCAATCAGAAAGCCATGGAGAGGCTCAAGGACATGCTTGTTATGGTAAGTGCTCGACTTGTGAGAATGGGCTAGGCTCTAAGACAATTCAAAAGACACATCCATAGATACTTGCACAAAGTGAAATTTATGAAATATGATGTGTTTAGTAGCAAAATAAACCAACAAATAAATAAGCATACTATTTTCATTCATGCACTGAACCAGTTTATCTTACCTGGGTCGTAGGAAGGCTGGAGCCTATTTCACCCAACTCTGGGGTGAAGGCCGAGTACACCCTGAACAGCTCGCCAGTTTATTGCATGGCCAACACACACAACTACATCCATATTCACACTCACATCCACATCTAGGGGCAATTTGGAACAGCCAGTTAGCCTAATGTGCATGTCTTTGGAATGTGGGAGGAATCTGGAGTACTTGGAAGAAACCCATGCAAGCAGGGAGAATCAACATGCAAATTCCACACAAAAATGCCATTGTGGGGTACTGGATTTGAACCCAGGATCTTCTTGATGTGAGGCAGACGTGCTAAACACCCAAGCATAATACAGTAAAACAGAAATATAAGTTCACAAGGGTCAAATTAGTACTTTAGTAAGAATACACTCAGGCTGATTGTCATTGTTGTGATAATTAGATTAATATGTGGTGGCTTGACACATTAATTGGTACATATAGGAATTCTTCATGCTAAAAATCACAGAAAAACAAGCCCAAAAAAGCCCAATTTGATCTATTTTCAGTAAAACTACAGCACCAGAAAAAAATTCAAAAGAAAAAAAGAGTAGTATAACATAATTGTTTTTGCCAGAGTGGGCACAGGAGTGGGCACATAGTGCAGGAGAAACTCCAGAACAAAAACTGATAGGTGAACTGGTTAAACTGTGCGATGCAGAGGAGAAATCTGATTTATGTCTTTTACATAGAGTGATATGCACTGATTTTGTGGATATGTTTCTATCTCACAGTGTAGCTCCGACAAGCGTTATCTGGTGAAACATCATGCCACACTGCTCAGGCGAAAGAAGACGACAGGGAAACACTCTAGAAAGGTGGAATCACAGCTGTGAAAGGGTGCTACTGTGTAAGAAAGTACAACTCTTATCTCCGTACTGTTTATTCTACACCAAAATGGAGCTACAATATAATTGATTTTTCAAGAAACTGTCTACAAGTGACTGTCTGTAAGGAGTAAGCTGAACTGTGCTTCCGTAAAAGGAACTAAAACTGTGGTGGGCCGATATTTTGTCACTCGTACTTGGGCAAAAATGTGTCAACAATTTTGACTCTTTCATAAATGTTTTGTTTTGCAAAACATTTATGAAAACTATTTAACTCTTCTCAGATTTATATATATATATATAAATATATATAAATTAAACTGTCAAGGTGCATATCAGTATTAAACAAAGCAAAGAAGATCCTAAATCATAAATCACTCCGCTCACTCTTTTATTTATTATTAGGGTAATTTTACTGATTCTTTCCTAGTTTATTTTCTCATTCAATAATTCAATCAATAATTGATAGCTATAGGATGGAATTAAATATTATTCTTCTTCCCACTCCTTTTCAAAAATATTAGTTTTCAGTTTTTTTATTATTATTATTGTTCTTGTTTCCCTTTTGATTTGTTTGTTTGATTGATTTGTTCAATTGTTCATTTATTTTGTCATTGTTGTATTTCTTTTTATAACTACTGTTATTGTCTGCTGATTTTCATATATTCAAAATAATTTTTCATTAATGAATTCATTTATTGATTATTAGAAAAGGTTCAGAAAATGTTCCAGAATGTTTTCCTCCCTCCACTGCATATCAAACTAGGATTAATCAAGAATTTTATAAAGGATATGGATCAAACTGATGAAGCTTTCAAACATTTAAAAGAAATATTTGGAGCAACACAAACTGATGCAAAGCTAAAAACCAGAATATTAATTTATTCATATTCAAAGCCACTTAGGGCTTCTGTCTTCTGGTTCTAGTAAGAACTCTTGCTGCTGCATTCTGGACTATTTGTCTTGTTCTCATATTCCTGAGATGAAAGAAGGCTATCCGAGTAATATTATCTACATGAGCTTCAAATGAAAGACCAGGGTCAGTAATCACTCCAAGGTCCTTTACTACTACACATGATGAAACCGAAACACCATCCAAACTTACTACATAATCAGAAACCTTATTTCTAACTGCCTGTGATCCGAGTACAAGTACTTCTGCCTTATAAGAGTTTAATAAGATTTTCAGCCCTAGGTGACATTGGTAAAATTTTGTGATGGGGTCCTCAGTGAAAACGAGTTTGACACCACTGGTTTACAGTTTCAAGAAAACAACTGCAACTCCATTGTTTCACCAGCAGATGTCACTACTTGCAAGCTTATTTAAAAGTGTCATAACCAATGTAACCAATGTAAGAGTCATTTACAAAAGCAAAAACGTTTTCCTTTTCATTGAGTAAAGATCTGCTGGGTGTGCAGGATTTTGTGTACTTTTATTGTTTATCCATTAATAAAAGCAATAATGCTGACAAATGAATATTACTGTAATTATGCAAACATCCAGTCACTAATTATCATCATCATTGTTCATTTTGAACTGCTTAATGCTAATTAGGGTTGCGGGAGGCTGGCACCCATCTCAGCGAACGCTGGGCGAGGGCAGAGTACACCCTGGACAGTTCGCCAGGCCATCGCAGGGCAGAAACACGTTGACGGCTATGCAGCCTACTCTTGACGAAAATCAGCAATGGTTCTTTTACATGCCTCTCACCACAGACAGTGAGAGACATGGCCAGCATTTGATAACCCAGTTAGCTGCACTGGGGAGACAGGAGTGACAACCCCCAACTTGGGATCAGTAATCCAGCACTCTACCAAAAGGCCACCAGGCCACCACTGCCCCCTCAGTCACTAATTATTTTTAATTAAATGATTTGAATTTAAATAAATTATAATTTTATTTATTACTAATAATATTTATTTAAATGTTTTGGAATTCTTTAACCTTTTTTGTTAAGTATTTCATACTTAACAATAAAGTGAGTTTCTGTATTAGTAATATGTATTGTCTTGTTTGTGATTGCTTTCATGGTATTCTGCATTTTCTAATCAAGAAATTGGTGTTTTCTGAAGCCTCTGCAAAAAAAAGGCACACTTTTTTATCTACAGTTTACACATTGCAGGGAGGAGTAGTGTATGTGCCTAGAGCTTTTCCCATCACAACACACACACACACACACACACACACACACATACAGTGCACATAGCTGAAGTTAAAATGGCAGCTGTAAAGTGAAAGAGCCAGGAATGAACAACAGTCTGTTGTTACTTCTGATGTCAGTCCTACGTGAGTTTCTTATCCTTCTTCCAAGGTTATTTTTTTAGTACAGTTTAAGTTACAGTTTAATGTTTTAAAATCATGGTCAGTGTCTTAATGGTCCTTTTATTTTTGTGTTACAGTTTTGCCTGGGCTTGTGACCATTACTGGTATTTATATTAACATATTTCACTCACTAATGTTGCTTTTCCACTGAACATCACTGTACAACACAGTAAATAATAATACTAATAATAACACAGTATAATGATCAAATTTTTATCAAGTGACTCATACCATAAAGTAACCATGCAGAATTCATTTTAAGTACCAATGAACAGGAATATATTGATAGAAATAGAAATAATTTAGACCAAATACTATCATCACAGAAATATCATAAACTCTTAAATATTTTTTTCCTTTTATACCCCATTATCATAGTATTCAGTTTTATCCATTTACTGATATATTTACTATTGTAGTATGTCCAGAAAACAAGATAAATGGATAGATAGATAGATAGATAGATAGATAGATAGATAGATAGATAGATAGATAGATAGATAGATAGATAGATAGATTACACTGGTGTCTTCTGCTTTCTTGCTTAAAGAATGCAGTCATGATAATAAATCAATGCTTCCAGTCCAATCTGAATCAAGAATTCAACAGCTCTGTGATATAACACCAAAGAAGCTGTTATACTGGTCATAATTACTATTACAGCATGTGATAACACAATGTAACAAAAATTTTTATGTTAATTGTTATGTCAATTTTTTGGTCATTTTTCAGCTTATTTTGTCATATAATGCACAAATCTAGCCTTAGTTTCAGTTAATTGTCAGTTTTTTCAGAAACTAAATCAGAAGTTTCATTTTTAATGCATAGGCCTAAATGGCAAAAATTTACATTAAAGAGACCCACAATGTTCACACAAGAAACAAATTTTTACTACGATAATCCTTTTTTGACATCCAGAGTGTGTTTATTTAAGCTGTGAAGCACATATCTGCGCTCTATATCTAATCATTTACTTTTAAAACTACTGTTTACATGTACTGGACAATGGATTCAGTAAGAAAGTGTCATCATTCAACCAATTCGTTTTGTTACATGTGTGTAATTATATTAGCACAAAGCAAGTTAAACATATAATCAAAAGCACTACAAAAGGCATATTGGTCATCAAGACAAAACATGGGCACCACAGGTTTTGTGAGGCACCTGCAGATCTAACATGGAGCAATGGCTGAGGGTCATCGTCGATCCATGCCCTTTGCGATTCCATGGATGTGGAGAGAGCCAAAGAATCATACAGAGAACTGCTATTTCTGTTTGGTAGACATCTCTACATATAAAACACCAAAAAAATCATCACAACATTCTATACCCAAGCATCCAATACTCTCCCGTGTTTATTTCTGATTTTTAAAATCCCATTTTTAAAGAAAATTTAAATAATTAATATTTTGACATTATGAGCCTAACATTGACACTATTGTGATTAGTGCAATATAATTAACCATAAGCAAATAAAAAATTTAGATAAACAAACCTTTTTAAAAATTTTGTTGCATTGTGTTATATGCTAGTACATAATGAAACCTCAGTGTGCTACTCTTCAATGTTATTCTTTCTAAATTCAGCGGTATCACTACACAGTGGAAAACAGACACAAGTACTCAACCTGGGTGCAGATAGTTCTGGATTCCACTGCGTGCTGTCCAGTGGAAAACCATATTAATACATTAATACAGTGTAATATAGTAATAGTTGTAATATCAGTATTAAACTGTGTATTGTGCACAGATGGATCTACTCTTAGGCCTGAAATTACTGGGCCTAGTATGGCCTTCTTGAAATCTACAGTAAAGTTTGAATGTAAACTGTCAGAGGCATCATCACCTCTGACCTTCGAACTCGTCAAGGACAACAATGAGGTCCTTGCCACAAACAATGCTCCGATAACATTTTACCTAAAAGTCAACAAGATGTCCAAGGGCGAGTATGTTTGCAGAGTGACAGCAAGAAATCATTCAAGTACAAGTGACCCAGTGCACTTACAAGTAGTGAGTGAGTACTCATGTATTATTAATTTCTGAAAATGTGCATGAGTTACAGAATTAGTAGAGTTACTAAACTCCATGTTTTCTCTCCCTCAGTTCCTGTCCTAGGCGTCTCCTTAGTCCCAGAACCCAGTCCACCTGTCATCTATGAGGGGGCTGGCTTTAATCTGAGCTGTGAGGCCAGCATGGGGACTCACCTCAATTATTCATGGTACCACAACAAGCAGGAAGTGACCGCACTCTCGTCTCTTTATCATTTTGTTGGGAACATGCTGACAGTTGATGAGACTGCTGAAAGGCATGCTGGGAGTTACTCATGTGAGGCCAAAAACATGGTGGAGGAAAACATTAGAGTCTCCAGCAGTATGCCGGTCACCGTCGTGGTAAAAAGTAAGTATTATTATGTGTTGAAGATTATTTATGAATTGTCAGGGTACAGAGATTAAAAAAGAGGCTGTTAAATTATATCTACTTTCTATCTGCTAAAATATAAACTTGTCAATAAAGTAAAGTAAAAATTGTGATGTTACTGAAAATGATTATCATTATCACATCACACCACACTCATTTATCATTCATTTTCTGAGACGCTTAATCCTTAATAGGGTCACAGGGAGGCTGGTGCCTATTTAAGATGATTCTGGGTGAGGGTGAGGTACACTCTGAACAGCTCGCCAGACCATTGCAGGGCCAACACATATACAAACATTCACACTCAAATCTAGGGGTAATTTGGAACAGCTAATTAGCCTACTATGCATGTTTTTGGACTGTGAGAGGAAACTGGAGTACCCGAAGAAAACCCACACAAGCACGGGTAGAATATGCAAACTCCACACAGAAACACCCAAGCCTGGGAATCAAACCCAGGCCTTCTTGGTGATCACACCATAGTGTAATTATTATTTTTTTTTATAGCAGCATCATCACCGTCCATCATCACACATTTAATCCTTAACCACTCAACTCAATTTTAATTAAACTTTCATAGAATCTTATTTATATAACTATTGTGCACCTCCTGATTTATTTTTGCATGTAATATTTTTTTGTTTCAATATTAAAAATTTTCAGTACTAGAGGAAATAATCAGTGCAGGTGACAGAGGTATTCCCTGGAAGACTTATAGATTTATTCTTATAATTTAATTGCATTATGTCATACCTGATAAAGTCATTAAATTAGAAAGTTTAAAATCTGTCTGTTGGTGTATGTTCATGGTAGGCTACTTAAAAGTGTATGCATTGAGTGATTAATTTTTTTTAATTGTTCACA
Organism: Neosilurus hyrtlii; assembly: GCA_028564935.1. Taxonomy (NCBI): domain Eukaryota; kingdom Metazoa; phylum Chordata; class Actinopteri; order Siluriformes; family Plotosidae; genus Neosilurus; species Neosilurus hyrtlii. Next base: position 6,908,987 of record JAOUQZ010000004.1, read on the forward strand.
GAGCTCTTGTCAGCTCCCAGACTGTCATTCACCATTTTCCACAATGGCTCTGGCTATTATGCTAACATCAGCTGTCGTGTGGCCTATGGTAGCCCTCCAGTGACATTCCAGCTGCTCCTAAATGGGAAGCGTATTGATGTAAAACAGGTGGATTTACTGGAAGCTTGGTTTTCCCAACCTGTCTCTGTAGGACTGGATATGGGTATGGTACAGTGCGTAGCTGAGAACGACATCCAGCATCTTTTCAGTAACATAATAGATCTTGAAGTTGGTGAGTAAATACTATTTGTTGTTGAAATGCAATTTAATGTAATTACCTACTTATACATGACCCATTCATATATATTCCTCTCAGTTCCAGTAATGGGGAGTGCACATGTTCAAGTGGAGTACCTCCGAAGAGCAGACTCTGAAGTATCAGCTGCCATGCTCCAATGTATGATCACCGCAGGGACTTTTCCTATCTACTCATGGTCCTTCAATGGTTCTACCATTTCCCTGGGGGCCAATTCCCCTACTGTTGTCCAACATGACCAAGTCCTAGTTATTACACACATTAGACCTGGGAACTCTGGATATTACAGCTGTCGAGTGAGAGACAGTTTCAACCCTAACTCATCCTGGGTGGAGAGTGAGGATGTGTTGGTGATGATGGCAGGTGAGATCCTGTCAGCACTCAGGTTACAAAAGCTGACATTGATTCAAGTAACCCGTTCCTATAAATGTATGCAATGGGGTCTTGGGATTATGGTAATATATAAGACAATACATGTTCTTTATAAACAGGGAAGTCCAGAAAATCTTATAGGAAATTCGTAGAACTGGGGTTTTCAAAAAAGTTTAGCGAAACCTTAAATTTACAAATTTTATTTCCCTTAACACTCAATATAGTCAGAAAATTTGCAAATATTTCGTCAGAAAAAAATGTAAACATTGCTATTCATAAAACAACAGACTTGCATCATTCATGTATTTTTTTTCTTTTGTTCTGAGTACAACATATTTTGTTGAAAAAAAGAGGTAGGGCACAATTAAATTTTTGATCTGAATAATAAATTACTGTTATATGACTGTACTCTGATAACAAACATTAATGCTGGTGTTAATACTGATTTTACAAAAATAACATTTTTATTAAATACCAATTTTATCAAATTCATATTTCATGGATGGAAGTGGCTCAAAATGCCATTTATTCCAAAAATAAATAAATAAACAAATAGATTACTGCTGAAGCCAACACTGACAGGGTTTGGCACTTCTCTATATCCTGAAGTTTATATGATGAAAAGAGTGCAAGCACCATACAATCAAAGGTGTGCAGAGAAATGATTGTGGCTGGCTTTGAATGTCTCGGAGGAAGCATGGCATGTTTTCACCTTCATCGTCCTACCTGGTAGCAGTGTTGTGGGTTGGAAATGGCCGTTAACCAAATTGGGGACAAAAATAATTTTTTGTTTCAGTTTTTGAAATCAGTCAGGTATTTGTAGGAATGCAGTCTTTACTTCCCTAATGTTGTCAAATCCCAATAATCCTTATTAGTTAGTGTGGTCAGCTAGTATACATAAAAGCAGCACATTGTTGGCAGTTTTATGATGCCAATGCCACATACAGTATGTCCTCTTCATGCCAAGTGCTACATGCTTACAACATTGCCAACAGTTCACAGTATGTGGTGCACACTTCAATATTATCCCTTGTCTACTTTTACATCTAGTATTAATATGCATTTTGGCTGAAAAAGATCCCCAACGAAGCATTGGTACCTGACTGGTCAGCTCACATTCTGAGGTACCGCTTACTCAACTGGCATCCTCTGCATAAATTAAAGTGCATACTCATTTGTTGAACAAGAGCATTGTATTAAAGGGTGACAAAGTAAATATACGATTTCATTCTATGTCATCTTGAAATGCTTAAATTCAAATGTTTAAATTCAAAAATTTAAAGGAGAAGCCATGCAGAGTTCATGAAGAGGTCTACTTCCAAAATAACAAACTAACTTTTTCCATTACTTTGAAAACATTACTTCTCTTTTTGGAGACATCAGAATGCATCCCTGTGTGAGAACCGACTCTATAGAGTACTGCAACAAAGACCAAAAGAAGAGAATGGTAAAAACAGTGTCTATAGAAACAGTTTATTTACAGTTAATAAGGCAACCAGACATGTTTATCTCTGTATGGCTCCAATACAGAGCACCCAGATGAATTTGACGATGCTTAGAACAGTCAGTTTACATCTGAAAAGCCTGTGAATAATTGTGGGGTTATCCTGACAGCATAGCCCGAAAGCTCGGTCTCTCAGCTGAATAGCAGCAACAGGAAGCTAGCTGCCAACTGTCTCTACCTTTATCATTTGTTGTCAATCCACAACAGATGATGATTTCATGATTATTCACACCAGATTCCTTGATTGTTCTTCATTTAGCCCTGTCTGTCCTATTTTTTAATGTTTGTAAATCACCTGACCTTTGCTTGTTTATGAACATTTTTCTGCCTGCTGATTTGGATCTGTTTGTTTGCCTTTTAATACATACATTTAAATTGCCCTTGCATCCACCTCTCCGATTCATAAAAATCAAAAAGAATACATCATTCATGGACCAGACATTTAAACTAAAAAACTTTATTGTGTACCTGCAGAGGACACAACTATATCTTGAAATCATCATTAAAATGTTGATGCTTTTATTCTTTCAGGTTTAACAGTTCCCTCTAGCAAAAGCACTGTTTATGAAGTTGCTGGTGAGTTCAGTTTAATTAATACTGACCCATTTAGTTAATAGTTTTCCAGCCACACCTTCACTATACAACCTACTGCCACTGACATAGAGCTAACCAGTGAATTGCCTGCTTAAGTATTATTTCATTAGGAATTAAAACATACAAATGCTTTCATGTCAGTGTTATATTCTGTGGCAGTGATGCTTAAGTATTCATACTACAATCAGCTGTCTAGGAGCCAAATCATTTTTAAGTATTTTTTTTAAAGTACAATGTGCATCTACAGAAATATAATCTTTGTCATGACATCAACAATAACATCTTAATGCTTTTTTAAATTTCAGATTTAACAAAATCTGTCAAAGCCACAAACACTTCCACAACACCCGTAGTTGCTGGTAAGTTTAGTTTTTTCCCCACATATTTGTTTGTTTGTAATTTTGGTATACTTTATTAATCCTGCAAAGGAAATTTGGCTCTGTATACAGCCCATTAGCTCAGCCTTGGTGTAAAGTAATCTAGACACAAGAA
>JAOUQZ010000004.1:6912343-6947048 GCA_028564935.1 Neosilurus hyrtlii
GATCTCTTTCTTCAAGCAGTGGTTCAGGAAAAAGTCGCATCTTTCAAGGAGACTTTGATTTTTATGCAAGACACAACATTCCATCACATGCATCAAAGTACTCAACTGCGCGGCTGCCAGTAAAGGCCTTAAACTAATGACACGGCCCCCTTCTTCACCTGACTTAAACCCTACTGAGAACTTTTGGGTCCTTCTTAAGCAGGAAATGTACAGTGAAGGTAAACAGTACACCTCTCTGAACAGTGTCTGTGAGTCTGTGGTTGCAGCTGCACAAAAAGTTGATTCTGACCGGATCAAGAAACTGACTGACTCCATGAATGGAAGGCTTGTGACTGTTATCGAAAAAAAAAGGTGGCTATATTGGTCACTGAGTACCAATTTTTCACTAAAGGTGTCACTAATTTTATTTCTTTGACTTTTGCATAGCATGAATGAACTTCAAACCATATGAAATGGTTTTGCAAGTGAAGAAATTAAAAAATATGTGAACACTATGCCTCTATGAGGAAACATCTCCATCTATACTGCCAGCATAGAGTTCTACTTGTTGAAAATATAAGCACTACATTTGTTTTTGTCTTGAGGGTACAAATATTAAAAAAATTATTACTGATGTATGATACCATTAAGTTCTATCAGCCCAGCGCAGATGGTGGGGTGTGTTCCCATCATCCAACTCTTGCCAGTTTCAGCAGTACCTTTTATGAAGTAAATGTTTAAATGTTTGTGTGACAACCTCAAAAACTAAAGTTTGCTACTTATGAGTTTTATTTGATGATTAATATTCACTGGTCTGAAACTGAGGAAAGAAGCATCCCTACATTCTGCTGGAAATATGAGCAAAAGAACTTCCTTTTTGCTGATTATTTTGGGTAAAAACACAAATAATTCTTTTAAAAGTAATTTTTAATAGTATTACATTCTGTTTTGAACAAATTTCTTTTTCTTCAGGCTTTTGGGCCATGTGGCAGAAGACAGGTAAGTGACCTGTTATGTAATTCCAACTGGTTTTTATTACTATGTGCACTGTTTTATTGTGTAACTGTATAATTTTTTTATTTTAGATGCTCTGATCACTTTAGGTAAACCTGTACTCAGCGGTCCCTTACAAAGTCCTGTGGGATCTGTTGTGTATTTTACTTGCAAACTGGACAATCCCCAAACAGAGCAGACCATTCTGTACCAGTTGTATAATGAAGGTAATTTAAATAAGGCTCTGGGGGAACACAGCGTTTTCAACAAAGAGGAAGCTGAATTTCCTGCTTTTATTGATTTTGCTTATGATGGAAGGTTAATATGCAAGGCCAGTGTGCAAAACAACACCAAGATCAAACCTTCCTTTAGTGACCTGATGGACTTCCAAGTATTGGGTGAGTAAAGAAAAAAGATGGAAAATTATTTTTAATATATTAAAGATGTCTACCATAAAATGAAAAAAAAAAAAAACTGTAAGTAAAGGCTTAAGAACACATCATGAATCCGGTGCATATAAATAAATAAATAAATAAACATAATAGTAAGTAACCTAGAAGTTAAACAAATGTACATGATAACGCCCATTCCTAATTAACATACTACACAATATTCATGAATTCATTCATTTTCTAAGCTTCTTAATCATAATTAGGGTGGCGGGGAGTCTGGCAGCCACCTCAGCTGACTCTGGGTGAGGGCGGGGTACACCCTAGACAGCTCACCAGGCCATCACAGGGCCAACACTCACACAACCATTCACACTCACCCCTAGGGGCGATTTGGAACAGCCAATTAGCCTACTGTGCATGTTTTAGACTGTGGGTGGAAACCAGAGTACCTGAAGGAAACCCACACAAGCACGGGGAGAACATGCAAACTCCACACAGAAATGCCCGAGCTGGGAATTGAACCCAGGGACAGCAGTGACATCCCATTGATAGTGGGGTTTGGACCCCTGACCTTGGGATCAGGAATCCAGCACCTTACCACCGGTATATATTTAATAAATTTTGCTTTTGAATTTTATGTTTATTTAACATGCTGTTTATTTTTGAATTTTATACAAAATTTTAAAAAATAATTTAACAATATAAAAAAAATCTGTTTAAACTACTTATATTGAAGACTTAGCAAAATTAATCCAATTTCAGTCAATCAGGTAATCAGTTTACACTGTATCACATCCAATTTATAACCCATTTATGTTTTTACTATGTGATTTTTCATTCAGAAGAAGGGGGCAAACACTTTTTCACACCACTGTATAAACATTTTCTTTTCTGAACACAAACAGTTTATGTGTACACCCTCTCCCTATCCATTCCTATACCTCAACCATAAACAGTACCAATCAATTATTGTTCAAGTCATGTGCGACTCCCAGAACTATCTGTTAAATGTGGTTTCGGTTTCCCAGGTATTTGTTCTTACAATGACATGCTTCATTTGAAGATTGGGGATACACGCTGGATGTATTTCAATACAGTATATCAATTTAATACAATATATACATATTTAATAAAGTGTATTAAAAAATACAGTGAGTGATAAGCTGTTTTACAGACCATTAAGGTGCATATAGAACAACAGCTGCAGATGCCAGCATGTCACACCTGTGTTTGGGGATTTTTTTTCTTGTGTTTGGCGATTTTCTTTCTTTCTTTCTTTTCTTTCTTCAAGTTAAACCTCTTTTTTATTATTGTTTCTTCAGTGGTGCATGTTCACTACACCATTTAAGGTGTCAGGCTTCACTCTGACATGCAGCCTTACATCCATTATATATATATCACAGAATATAATATCTCATCTGAAAAGTAACGTACCGCAGCAGCATTTCTAGTTCCTTATTCTAAGAACACATTTGCGAACAAATCCCAGGTTTAAGAACACATCATGAATCCGATGTAGACTTTTATTACTAAGAACAAATGTAAGAAAATACTTAAGACAATATTGCTTAATTTTTTCAGAAGGTTTATGTTTAATATGTCCAGAAATTTTCTAATTTGTGAAATTTTGTGTTTCAGTGCCTGTCAAAGGTGCACACATCGTATCAAACACCTCTTTGGAAGATCTCTCGGAAAGAGACAGTCTGACTCTGCAGTGTAATATAACTGAAGGGACACAAGTGTTATATGACTGGTTCCTGAATGATACGCTGATCCGCAATGACAGCTCTAATAACCAACTAATAATTCCAAGTCTTTCCAGCCAGGACAGTGGAGAATACATCTGCGTTGCTAAAAACATCCTGAATGAAACATTTTATTACAGCGACAAGAGCGAGGGAAGAAACGTTCATGTTAAAGGTAGGGTGTTTGCAGTGTTTGGATTAATTTGAACAATATTAATGGATTTGCTAATAGAAAGAGACTTATTTCTTGGTCTTAAAGAGTACCAGTATTGGTCATCTTCACAGCCACAATGTGTAGGCAATGCAATACATTTAAGCCATACAGCATTTATTTTAACATAAATGACCATAAAAAGCACTATACTGGGCAATTGTATCCGTGGATTACTCGCAGGGCCTGAAACAACAAACATTTTTTCCCGGAAGTGACGTAAACTTGTTGGGCCGGGTTGCCCAGCGCAAGCAGCAAGCGAAATTTTAGGTGATAAAATGCCCTATATAGTATATATACTAAAGACTCTTACCTTGTACTGGTTCCTTTTGGGGAGGTATTGTAATCTTTTGACTTTTTACGAAGAAATTCCATAGGATTAACGTCTGGATTTAGATGTAAATCCTTGGACTTTGTGCCAAGTAGTTCTGCCTGGAAGTCACGCCGATAGCAGTTCAGGTTGAAGTGGTCTTCATGGACTATTGAATTGCGTTTAAAACAAAATGTTTGCAGAGTATAGACTGTGCCAATGTTAGGTTTCCTGCTATTTCTGCGCTTGTTGTTTGTGTAGCCGTTCGGTTTGCACGCCACCATTTTCCTGCCGACACAGCTCAGCACCAGCCGATAATGTGTTATCTTAGACTAACACCATTCAACATTCTGTAACCAAAACATTTAAAAATGTACACCGTGTACCTGCAGAGAAGTCATCAACATTTGTACCTTTATTATTCCAGATTTAACAGTCCTCTTTAGCACAAGCACTGCCACAACAAATGAAGTTGCTGGTGAGTTCAGATTAATAAATTCTATTTAATTTTAAGACATGTTTTCATTATATACAAAGCATCATGCAAATATTTATCACTTAAAAGCATGGGCTATTTAATCATTGATAACACTTTACAGGGTGGTCATAGTCCTGGAGGGAATAAATACTGACCAGACAGTAATACAGTGGTGTGAAAGTGTTTGTCCCCCTCCTGATTTCTTATTTTTTTGCATCACACCAACCATATTTTACTGTTGGCATGGTGTTCTTTTTCTGAAATGCAGTGTTGGTTTTATGCCAGATGTAATTGGACACACACCTTCCAAAAAGTTAAACTTTTGTCTGGTCAGTCCACAGAGTATTTTACCAAAAGTTTTGGGGATCATAAAGATGTTTTCTGGCAAAATTGAGACGAGCCTTAATGTGCTTTTTGCACAGCAGTGGTTTTCGTCTTGGAACTCTGCCATGCAGGCCATTTTTGCCCAGTCTCTTTCTTGTGGTGGAGTCATGAACACTGACCTTAACTGAGGCAAGTCCTGGGAAGGTTCACCACTGTTCCATGTTTTCGCCATTTGTGGATAATGGCTCTCACTGTGGTTCACAGACTGATAGCAGTTCCGGTTGAAGGGGTCTTCACAGACTATTGAATTGCATCTGAAAAGAAATGTTTGCAGAGTGTGGCCTGTGCTGATATTATGCCATGTTTCCTGCGATTGCTTGTTGTTTGTGTAGCTGTTTGGTTTGCACTCCACTATTTTCCTGCTGACACAGCTCAACACCAGCCAATAATGTGTTAATCTTAGACTAACACCATTCAACATTCATACACTGTGTACCTGCAGAGAACTCAGCTTTTTCTTGAAATCATCATTAAGACTTGTATACCTTTATTATTCCAGATTTAACAGTTCCCTTTAGCACAAGCACTGCCACTACAAATGGAGCTGCTGGTGAGTTCAGATTAATAAATACTATTTAATGTAAGACATGTTTTTCCAGCCTGACAGAGTTTTCCACTGAAAAATTAATTTGTTAAGTCATGTCACTGTCTTGTCATTATTATATTCTGTGGCAGTGAGGCGCAATATATTTACACCACAATCCGCTGTTTAGTAGTCAAAGCATTGAAAAAGTAAAAGCAGAGAACTTATCTTTGATATGAAATCATTATTAACATTTTTATGCTTTTTTAAATTCCAGATCTAACAACCTCCTTCAAAGGCACAACTACTGCCACAACACCTGTATCTGCTGGTGAATTTATGTAAATTTACTGTTAAAGTTTAAATTTAATTTTATGTGAATTTACTAATTAGTGCAATGTTTTGATACTAGGTCATTTAAGTGAAAGTTTTTGTGGGTAGTACAAGATTTGAATGTAGGTATAATATCATGTCAGGGCTGTACTGTCTGGTGAGGAGGTGTAATTGATATTGATATCATTGTTGATACTACCATCAGCTGTTTCAAGGATGTAAGCCTGATTTTATTATTCAGCATTTTTTTAATACAGTGCTGGACAATGGTGTGTGGTACATTTTCTTCAGGTTTTGGGATGACACCTATAGTGGTCATCCTTTTGCTGTTCACCTGCTTTCCGTTTGTGGTGATTGTGGGAGCAGCTTGCTGTTTTTTGTGGAGCAAACATGAGCGTGTAACTCCGGACAACTCCGGTGCGTTGCAAATTGCACACTGCTATTTCTTTTGCCAAATTCTTTTACCATACTATGTACATGATGATCTGTTTCTTTTAGATCACAGACACTTCCATGAACATATCAAGTAAGCTGTTTGTATTTTTATTTACATTTCAAATGCATGTGTAAACGTATGTTTTAGATTATTAAGTCAAAACTCTTACTTTTCAGCACTGAGAATCATCACACCATGCCACAGTTTGAGCCGAACAGTAAAGAGATGGAAACCGTGTTTATGGAAGTGTAACTCTAGAGTATACGAACACATGATTGCTAAACACATTAGTTGCATTTTGGATCAATTCTCAAATATGATTAATATGTCTTTCAGTTCCCATTTCACATTCATGATGCACTGGGTCACTGTCATGGTTCCTGTTGCAGTGTGTGTTTTTACCTGAGATCATTGGAAGCCTCTCTTTACACATCTACCATTTAGTCTAATGTGCATGACTTTGGTTAAATCCAGAATACCAATGTGAGCACAGGGGGAACCTGCAAGCTCCATGCAGAAATGCCCTTGTGGTGGCCCGCGGATCACAATATGTGAGAGCCTTCAAATTTATTAATATACCGATTACGCCACCTTGGGAATTTCACCCAAGGAATAATCTACCTTAATCCTGTAATTTATAAAAGCACACAGGTTCGACTCCACTCAGGCAGGAGATGTGGTTCCAAAAATTAAAATAAAATTTTATTTACACAATTGACTAAAACAGGTAGAATAAAAAAAGAGAGAGAAAAAAAAAACAATCATCCAAGGGAAGGGACAGTAATTAATGCTGTGGGCCTGTTGTGGGACAAGGGCTGTGACAGGGATAAGGAGGCCCACCCAATTAAACACAACCTTCAGTAAATAAACCCACGTCCCCAAAAGGCACTACACCTACAAAAAAAGAAAGAAAAAGGGGGACCCCGGCACCCAGCTCACCAGCCCCGCCACCACTGGCCCTCAGCAACTGAAAAAGGGGAAATAAAATACAAACAAATTAATGGATCGAACTAATTAGACTAAACTCAAACGAATTATACAAAACAAAAACAGAATACAAGTAAATCAAAATAAACACAGTGTAATCCCACACCACACAAACTAAAACACACAAAATTATTCCACCTTGCGTCTGGCAAGGTGTCATTACAGCCGTGGAAACTTGTGCATAACAAAGCAACGTTACAGCCGTAGACAAAGCAGCAGCGGTCCAAGAAGGGTGACTGGCGTCACCTCCTAGCAAAAGCTAATATTCACGGGAGGGTGAAGAGAGGGAACCCACGCCGCCATCCGCTACCTGCGACCACACTAGTGTTAGCACACAATTACACATGCTCAAGCGCAAAGAGGCGAGAACACTTTCTGGCCCAATTGGAAGGGGGGTAGAGCTGCCAATGAATGAAGCAGCGGGCAGCCATACCTGTCTGGAACAGACACCTCTGACCTAGAAGTGACGTCGCCAGCAAGCGCAAGAGGTGGAGACAGTTAGAGGACTGAGCCTTTTATACCCTGCCTTCCCTGATTGGCTACCTGTAGCGCTCACAGTAGCAGCACCACAACATATAGAAAAATAATATTTCTATACTGCTACACCCTCATAGAAAGAAGATCTCGGGTTCAAGTCCTGAGCATGGCAAGAGCATTCCTATGTCGAGTTTACATGTTATCGCTGGGCTTCCTCCGGGTACTCCGGTTTCCTCCCACAGTCCAAAAATATGCACTTTAGGCTAAATGGCTATTCCAAATAGCACCAAGGTGTGAGTGTCAATCTGAATGCTTGTGTTTGAAGGCTCTGCCATAGTCTGGTGAACTGTTTAGGGTGTACCCTGGCTTCACCTAGAGTTGGTTGAGACAGGCTCCATCCTCCCCATGACCTTAATAAAAGATGAGCCTACAAAGTCAACTGTATGACATAATATTGCACACTGCTGGCCATAATACTACTGAAAGAGGAGGAGCTTTCTTAAAGGCCAAATCAAATGGATATCGGCATGCTATTTGAGAGCCTAATTACGTGCAGTGGCTTGCTAAAGTATTTATACCCCTTGAGAGCACGACTAATAGTTGTCCCGTGGACAGATTCTTCCCCCTGAGCTGTGGAATTCTGCAGCTCCTCCAGAGGTACTATATCAATGCATAGTTTGGCTTAGGCTAACCAGTGCTGACTTAGCACCTGACTTACTGGCTAGCAGCGAGGCTACCACTGGACAGCAGGCTAGCGGCTAGACTAAAGTCAGAAAAAATGACTAGCAGCTACTAAGCAGTGCGGGTCTAGCACCAGACTGGCCGTCTAGGGGATAGTGTGTCAATTTCTGGCTGTATGGAACGCTTCAGAAAACAAGTTTCTACAATGTCTTGACACTTAAAATAATACGGCAATTTATTCACCTTGAATTATCACACTTTACCCTACTGGGTTTTTCTCAAAAGAGGAGAGATGTGGTGGCTCAGTGGTTAAGGCTCTGGGTTATTGATCTGAAGGTTGGTGGTTCAAGCCCCAGAAACACCAAGCTGTCACTGTTGAGTCCTTGTGCAAGGTCCTTAGTTGCTCAGTTGTATAAAAATGATGAATGTAAGTCACCCTGGATAACAGTGTCTCCCAAATACTGCAAATGATAAAATTCCCCCTATACACTCAAGAATCATTATCAACACAATAAATATGCATGCTGCCACACATATGAAAAATAAGCTGGTCGGTAACTGGCCAAATTTACAGTCATTGGAAGCGATATAAGATAATTCGATAAAGTAATCAATCTGAGGCAGAATTAGTAAACATCCCTGAAGACTGTATGAGTCATCAGACAACTGAAAATGTTTCAGCAGAATAGGATGGCCTGGGATTGTTGTCTAAAACTACATTTATAATGGCTTTTTTTAAATAAATTTAGCAAATAAAATTATTAACTAATAAAATAACTATAAAATTAACTACTTAATTAATTAATTGATTGATTAATAATTTAATTACTTAAAGAAGAACAAATAACACAAGAAAACAGGATTATAAACCTAAAAATTTTCTTCGATTTCCTGGGGCCTTTAAGTGAGGAGTAACATGACTGTTAGACACATGGAAATGCCTCCTGCTAATGACTGGTTGGTAGTTGGTGATCCCTATCTTGTCTTATATCCTGTTTATAAAATCTGTGGTGCAGAAGAGACCAAATGTTTTCTTTCAAAAGTTATTTTATTGATAGTAGTGGGAATGTGAGGAGAGATTTACTACCAAATGTGTCACAAAAATATTCTGAATTAAATATCAATGACCCCACCTTTAAAGGTCCACAGGGAAGCTCAATCCCAGATGACTTTGGGTGAGAAGCGTAATAAAAAAGAATACTGACATTTAACTCAGACTTGTGTAAAGTAAAAAGACAAGACCCAACTGTGAAACAGCATTGCTGTTTTGATGTTTGTTTAATACTTTAATATTTAATAGTTGGTATTTTAGTGGCAGAAATGAAAAGAAATTTTCTGTAGTGCAGGGTTGTAAAAAATATAAAAAGTCAAACAAAATGCTGCAATGATTTCATCCAGGATGAGGAAGAAGATTAGACAAGAACTTATTTAAAATATTTCTCTCCTTTGGATAATCTCAGTTTGGTATAATCAGGTGTAGAAGTAGATGGACGTCAGTGGAATGGTATCGCCTTACTTGCTGAACTCCTTCATGTTTACACTCAAGCTAAAAGGCTTAGGTTAGCAACAAAATTCTTCTCACTATGCCTAAAACTGGTCTCAAAAGCAGAGGTGATCAAGCTTTTGCACTAGCTGCCGCTAATTTTTGAAAGATTTTACCACTTAATATTAAATCTGACCCCACTCTCAAATGCTTTAAAAAGCCAAAGACTCATGTCTACATTAAGGCCTTCTTTTCTTTACTATTTATTATTGTTATACTGTGTTATTTATTGCTCTTTCGTATTGTACCTTTTTACTTTGTGATGCACTTTAGTCAACTTTGGTTGTTTTAAACATGCTATATAAATAAAGTTGACTTTACATGACTTAGCTAAAGCCATTTTCAGTGCAAGAAGGAACACTTATACTAGTTATAAAAAAACATGCCCATCTATAAGATGCGATCTTCCATGGTTTTAATAAAGTTCTCTTTCCTCTGTCTGCTTCCAATTTGTAGGTTTTAGCAGAAAAAAACCTCATGCATCAGCACAAAACTTTCAGAATATTTCTATTTTAAACTCAGAAGACAGATCAAGTTTGATTCCTGAATAAAGTCTTATTTTTTGGTTATTGTATGTCTTGAAGCTGAAGATGCAAGTAACCTGTTTCCCTTCCAATACAATAACAGTTTATAAAATATTTAGTATTTCAGTATGTTAAAACCTCACTATGGTACCATGTCAAACATACTTTTACTTTAACTACTGCAAAGAGTTTCATCAATTAACTCCCAAAATTGTTAACTATAATTGGATCACCCTCAGACCCCACAGTACTTGATCAGGCAACTGAATGCTAACAGTAAATTTTGCCCCAAGTGGAGGAGTTCCAAGTATCTCTGATGGAATGGAAAATCGACTAGCGGATCAGTGCAGCCTCTGCTGTGAAGCGAAGTTTGTACCGGTTCATCGTGGTGAAAAGGGAACTTAGCCGAAGGGCAAAGCTCTCAATTTACCAGTCGATCTACATTCCCACCCTCACCTATGACCACGAGCTTTGGGTAGTGACCGAAAGAATAAGATCACAGATACAAGCGGCTGAAATGAGCTTCCTCGCCAGGGTGTTTCGGGCATGTCAGACCGAAAAGAGGCCCTGAGGTTTCCCCAGAACATACTGGAGGGACTATGTCTTTTGGCTGGTCTGGGAATGCCTGAGCTGGAGGAAATGGCTGGGGAGAGGGATGTCTGGACCTTACTGCTTAGGCTGTTGCCCCCATGACCCGACCCTGGACCAAGCAGAAGAAGATGATGATAATGATGATAAAAAAGCTCTTAGAGCAACATTTTTTTCAAATCTAATAAAAATTAACAAAAATAATCCAAAATGCTTATTTCATGTTATAGCGAAATTAGCTGGGAACAAAACCATTAAAAAAATACACATCTTCTACTCATAGCAGTGACGACTTTATGAATTTTTTTCATTGTTAAAATTGAAATTGATTATAATATAATAATTATTATTACAGTATTAAAAGTATATTATTAACTAATCTGGTAAATAACTTTATAACAGTATACAGTAGTGTACTGTAAAGATTATACACCACTACTTTTGTATAAAAGGGCTCCTAATACATGACTTCTCTATAATTCTTTGGAGAAAATGTATTGCACAATGTTATTGTAAGCAATGAGATCCAAAAATAAAAATTATAATCATTCCGACAAGTATATTGAGGTAAAAGTATGGCTAATAAACAAAAACACTTAAAATACCAATTTTTCAGAAAAATTAAAAACAAATTTTTACTTTTGTATAGCATGAATGAACTTCAAACCATATAGAATGGTTTAGCGAGTGAAGAAATTAAAAAATATGTGAACACTTTGCCTGTAAGGTTAAATGCTGTTATCAAAGTAAAGGGTGGCCACAATAAATATTGATTTTTTTCTCTCAAAAAAGAGACTGTTATTTTTGTTATTACTATATATTGTTGTTTGTTTACTTATTCTCATCTATATGATCCAATATTACATGAAATAAATTCTTGAATACTACTTGGTTTCTGATTTATCTTCATTTTGTTAAGTGTATAATCATCACTGCACACTACTGTACCTATTAGATCAGGAACTTCAATGGTTTAGCCCACGTCAAGTCAAAATCAATGTTGCTGAAGTCCCTGCTTTCACTCAGCACTAATAAACTCTCCACTTAACCATCACATTACAATAAGCATGCTTAACAACCCTCCCTAGAGCTACACAAATAAAATTGAAATTAATTGAAATAAATTGAAATATTGAGAAGGCATCTCCATCTACATTACCAACATAGAGTTCTACTTGTTGAAAATATAAGCACTACATACATAAAAACGTACAAACATAAAACATTACTACTGATGTACGATACCACTAAGTTCTTCTAAAGTCAACTTGCCAAGAGTTATCAGCCCAGCGCACATGGCGAGGTGGGGTAGATTGGTGGGGTGTGTTCCCATCAACCAAATATTGCCAGTTTCAGCAGTGCCCTATATGAAGTGTATGTTGAAATGTTTGTGTGACAACCTCAAAAACTAAAGTTTGCAATTTATGAGTTTCATTTCATGATTTATATTCATTGGTCTGAAACTGAGGAAATAAGCATCCCTACATTCTGCTGGAAAAATGAGCAAAAGGACTTACTTTTTGATGGTTGTTTTGGGTAAAAAGGCAAATAATTCTTGCAAAAGTAATTTTTAATTATATCCTACATTCTGTTTTGAACAATTTTCTTTTTCTTCAGGCTTTTGTGCCATGTGGCAGAAGACAGGTAAGTGACCATGTTATGTAATTCCAACTGGTTTTTATTACTATGTGCACTGTTTTACTGTGTAACTGTCATTTTTTATTTCAGATGCTCTGATCACTTTAGGTAAACCTGTACTCAGCGGTCTCTTACGAAGTCCTGTGGGATATGTTGAGACTTTTACTTGCAAACTGGACAATCCCCAAACAGAGCAGACCATTCTGTACCAGTTGTATAATGAAGGTAATTTAAATAAGGCTCTGGGGGAATACAGCGCTCACAGCAAAGAGGAAGCTAAATTTCCTGCTTTTATTAATTTTGCTTATGATGGAAGGTTAATATGCAAGGCCAGTGTGCAAAACAACACCGAGATCAAACCTTCCTTCAGTGACCTGATGGACTTCCATGTATTGGGTGAGTAAAGGAGAGAGAGAGAGAGAAAGAGAGAGAGAGAGAGAGAGAGAGAATTGCTACACATTCATTTAACATGCTGTTTATTTCTGTGCGCTTTGGAATGGTTTTTAAATTCCTTTTAAAAATATGAAAAATTAACATTATTAATTTAACAAATACACCCTTGTTGTGCAAAAATACTAAAACATATCTTTTTTAAACTCTTTATATTATACTGTGTTATAGTATTGTAATGTTTATATTCTTTAGAGGCATTTCTACCCTAAAATTAATAAATGTACATTTTCATTCTCATTACCTACAAGCTGAAGCAATGCATGAGGAATTAAATACTCTTAATACTCAGTGTTAGTACTGGTCCTAGGTGTCAATGCCTCTAATACTATTCACTATACTATCCACTATAGACACAGTCACTATTTAAAAAAAAACTAAATGTTTTTGGCACAAACAAGTCAAAGCAATTCATGTTTAATGTGCAGTACAGGACCACACAATGTGCACAATAAATAGAAATCTGCTGGAACGTGGTCATCATTAAGATAGCATTTAATTAACCAAGCAACCAAGCAGTCCATAATTATTAATTACTGTTATTTACCACAGTCTCAAATTAAAAAAAAAATACATTCTGTATACTATGGTTATTATCTCAAATTCTTCACTAAACAATTTTTTCAGAAGGTTTATGTTTAATATATACAGAAATGTATAATTTGTGAAATTTTGTGTTTCAGTGCCTGTCAGAGGTGCACACATCATATCAAACACCTCTTTGGAAGATCTCTGGGAGAGAGACAGACTGACTCTGCAGTGTAATATAACTGAAGGGACACAAGTGTTATATGACTGGTTCCTGAATGATACGCTGATCCGCAATGACAGCTCTAATAACCAACTAATAATTCCAAGTCTTTCCAGCCAGGACAGTGGAGAATACATCTGCGTTGCTAAAAACATCCTGAATGAGACATTTTATTACAGCGACAAGAGCGAGGGAAGAAACGTTCATGTTAAAGGTAGGGTGTTAGCAGCATTTGGATTAATTGAAATTGCTAATAAAAAGAGGCTTATTTTTTGGTTATAAAGTGAAACATCTACCCTAGATGAACTTATCTTTATTTACTTACTAGAGCAAAGCACCACCAATCTTATGATCAGTAAAATATCCACCCTGAGCAATTTGCATATTATACTTTATTTAAAATAAACATGAGATTTGACATGGCATCTTAGATATTTTTAATAATAAAAGTAGTGGCTGGGTTGGTGTTATAAAAAGGTTCTGGGTTGGTGTTTCAAGGTCCAGTATCATTAATTGGACATTTTTAGGCCCTTGAGCCAGGCCCTTAATCCTCAACTGCTCAGTTGTATAAATGAGGTATTAAAGAATATAAGTTGCTCTAAATAAGGGTGTCAGCCATAATTTTTACACCTTTCCGATATTATACACAATGCTTTTTGGTATTGGTATGATAAGATTTAGCCAATGCTTCAACTCTATGTACAGATGCAGCAGCAGCTTTCTTTTAGCAGCACTAATCTTTTCGTTTGTTTCGATCCCTGCTTATCTGTACATTTTTAGATTCAGGGTGAAGGTTTCCTTTAATCAGTTTGACTTTTCTAATAAATGTCTTTCCTATTCCTGTCTGATTTTTATCACGTTTCTCCCTCTTCAACTCAGAGTACCGGTCAAAGCCTGATATCTCATTTGAAGTTGTCAAGAATGCAGAGAGAAATTTTAGCGCCCATGTGAAATGCTTTGTGACAAAAGGATCCCCACCCATAAATTTCATCTTTTTCAAGAACAATCACAATGTTTCTGCAGTCAGCAGTGGACATAAGTACGCCTCATTTGAAATGCCCATTGAACTGGACAAAGATATGGGCACTATGTATTGCCAAGCAAATAATGGTATAGCAATGAAACCAGTGCGGAGCAGAGAACTGAACCTTACAGTGGGTATGTAGATTTTAAAGGAATGTATTTCCATTCATGAATTAATTTATTCATAATAAATGTATTTATACATTTACATTCATGTGCTTGAAACAGTTTGATATGTAATATGTACTATTATAAACAGTATACAGTGGATGTTTTGTACAAAGTCTACCCACTCCTGGTAAAATTGCAGTTTTTGTGAAAAAATGAAACCAAGATAAATCAGGTTAGATCTATTTCTACATTCAATTCATTATAGAAACCAAGGGGAAAACGAAAAGAAATATTTTTTTAAGTTGCATTTTGGTTTGTTAAAGCAACTTTTGATCTCTCTTTAAAATTTGATACTAGTTCACATACAATACAACAGCAGTTTACACAATGGGGAGGAAGCAGAAGGAGCCTCTTGCTGGTTATGGAGCAGGAGAGAGGAGATAAGATGGGCAGTGACTTGGCCACCACTGACGACCCACCACTGGGAGGGTGTCGTGGTTAAGGGTTGAAAGGTCAAGGGCGAAAAGGAACGAAGGTCAAGGACAGTGGGGCTAGCATCCCAATGAGCCTGGACCAAATGGGACCTCCCGAAGAGAAGGATCACTTGGGCGGATCTATGGAGATTGGAGCCATTCCGTATCTCTTTGCTGCTGAGATCAGTGTATGACACACTCCCAGCCTCAACAAACTTGCATAAGTGGGGCATAAGGGAGGACTGAATGTGTAAGTTTTGTGGGGAGAGAGGCACCATGGCACACATTTTGCCCGGGTGTAAAACAGCACTCACCCAAGGAAGTTATAGGTAGCGCCATGACAAGGTGCTCATGACACTCGTTAACACCTCATAGATGGAGAGGAAAAAGGAAAGTCAACCATTTCGGAAAACAACATTAATCCAGTTTGTAAAGGAGGGGGAAGAGCCACCAATCACAGCAACAAGAAGAACCAGACTGCTACAAATGGCAAAATCATGGCAAATGAAGGTCGACCTGGGAGGAAGACTGCAGTTTCCCCAGATTGTTCAGACAACCCTGAAGCCGGATGTGGTACTGTGGTCTGAAGAGGCAAAAAAAAAAAAGATAATCCTCATAGACCTTACAGTCCCATGGGAAGAGGGGTGTGAACAGGCCTTTGACAGGAAGCGTGCCAAGTACCAAGAGCTTCTGCATGACTATAGGGGGAAAGGATGGCAGGCATGGCTGTTCCTCGTTGAGGTCGGCTGCAGAAGATTCCCTGCCCAATCAGTTTGGAAAATGCTTACAGCCATTGGAGTGACAGGAAAGGAGAGAAAAACAGAAGCTCGCAGAATGGGGGAGGAAGCAGAAAGAGCTTCTTGCTGGTTATGGAGCAGGAGAGAGGAGTTAGGCTGGAAGTCAGGAGGAGGAGATGGGCAGTGACTTTGTCACCACTGCCGACCCACCACCGGGAGGGTGTTGTGGTTAAGGGTTGAAACACCTGATGAATGGTGGGTACCACCTGATGACATCAACTCCTCCTGGCCAAGGCTACATTCATTTAAGATGAATGAAGGAAAAGAATCTTCAGATGTATTTGGAATTTACACTACAGTTTTACACCTTTTTGCTTTTTACTTCATAGAATTTAAATTTTTATTCCTTCATTTGCAAACATTTGAAGTCAGGTCAGAGTTCAGTCAGAGTTCACAAAGAGTTCACTCTGCTACTGGTGAATTATAATCCAGTACATCTTGCCGCAAGGTCCGTTGTTCAGCAAATAAACCGGCTCCCCCACCAGCATTGGGCTGGTGAGGAGGGTGGCACGACACTCAGCAGGACAACATACAAGACCTGTCAAAGGGCAAATTTGCTCCAAGTGAGTCAATGGCCATCATGCAAATTTTGGTAGAGGTGTTGAGATTCACCAGTAGTAGTAGTAGTATTTGCCGCACCACTTAATCATACTTCAGCCAACTCTAGGCAAAGGTGGGGTACACATTGAACAGCCCAATGTCGCCT
The DNA here is from genome assembly GCA_028564935.1 of Neosilurus hyrtlii. Classification (NCBI taxonomy): domain Eukaryota; kingdom Metazoa; phylum Chordata; class Actinopteri; order Siluriformes; family Plotosidae; genus Neosilurus; species Neosilurus hyrtlii. The sequence continues at coordinate 6,928,877 of JAOUQZ010000004.1, forward strand.
GAGATAGGTTTTAGCTTCCCTGTGACCTTGGTAGAATTAATCGATTCAACAAATGAGTGAGAGATATACTTAATTTCTGCTGACAGATCCTTCAAAATGTTACAGAATGAACCTTTAACATTTCTACTCAAATTAACCTCCTGAAGACACGTAAAACCTATGATTTGTCCATCATTATGGTCACCATGAATGATAGATGTTTATAGTTATCTTTTCACCTTTTTTAAAGAAAAAAAAAGAAAAAAACTTTAACTGGTATACCATGAAAGCCATACTGACTTGATATTGAAGTAAAAAAGAAACATTTAATCCTTTGTTTATAACACAGTTCCATCTAATCCACTGTTTTAGCAGAATAGTTGCTGCCCATCATAGGGGTGCTATTATGTAGCATCCAAGCATGTAACCTCAAGCTGCAAAGGGTCAGTTGGGATACATCTAATGACTTGTTTGCTGTATCACCCTTACAGAGTCAGTAGGGGGCACTGTGACAATGGACCTGGAAAAATATGTAAGTCAAGACTTTGAAGTGCAGGGTGTATGGCTATCTTGCCATGTGGAGAGAGGACGGTTTCCCCAGTACTACTGGTTCCTTAATAACACAAGACTGAAGAGCCAAGGGTTGTTTTTCAGGACATACCACACCACCCAATCGGGCCTTGTAGTCACACTGCAGCCACACATTGCCAGTGATGGGATCTACCACTGTGAAGCTGTTAACTCATTTGACAATACTACAAGTGTAAGCAGTCAAAGAATTTGGATTAGCCATGAAGGTAACAGAACTGTTACTATTTTGTGTGCTATAAAAACTAGAATAAAGTGTATAAGTGAAGTCAACCCTTATTATCCAAGAAGCACAGTAATAAGTCAAATCTAAATAGATTAAATCTCATTCATTCATTCATTTTCTAAGCCGCTTAATCCTAATTAGGGTTGCGGGGAGGCTGCTGCCCATCTCAGCCAAATCTGGGCGAGGACGGGGTACACCAGCTCGCCAGACCATTGCAGGGCCAACACACATGCAACCACTCACATTCACACCTAGGGGGATTTGGAACAGCCAATTAGCCTACTGTGGGAGGAAAACGGAGTACCCACAGGAAACCCACACAAGCACGGCGAGAATATACAAACTTCCCACAGGAACGCCCTAAGCCCGGGAATTGAATCCAGGCCTTCTTGCTGTGAGGCAGACGTGCTAACCACTGTGCCAACATGCTGTCCTAGATTAAATCTAGTTTTAGTAAATGCAAACCCAGAAATGTTGTCCCTTTAGCTGGATGGTGTAAGATTACATTAAATGTCCACAAATATATAGACACCTGACCAGTACATGCATATGTGCTTACTGAACATTTCACTCCTAAACCATTGTTAGTAATATAGTCATATTGCCTTCGCTGCTGCAATCACAACACTCCACTGGGAAAGTATTAAAATAGATTATCAACTGTGTTGATTTGTGTCCGTTCAGGCACAAGGGCAAGGCACTGATTCCAGATGAGACTTCCTGGGGTACAATCCAGGTTTTAATTCAGTTGTTCAGTGTGGGCCAAATCAGGGTTCTCTCCATGACACCATTTGGCAAACTATGCCTTCATGGACTTCATGTGGTAATTTTCATACATCACAGGATTAGGCTCCTTAGTTTTGGAGACTAGGATGTCTTAATACTACTGTATACAAAAACATATATATACGGTTGTGTGCTTCCAACAAGTGGCTGCAGTTTGACAATAACTACATATGGCTGTGATTATCAGGTGTCTGTATACTTTTTATTACATTACCTTTTTTGTGTATGCATCATGTAAATAATGTACTAAGATTTATGGTATTCATGCATTTAAGAACATTTGTGTACAAGTGTAGATTTTATTATTTTGGTAAATGGAAAATAATTCCAAAAAAAAAAAAAAAAGAAAGCCTGATAGTTCAGGTAAAAGGATAAACCTCATTTTAGGATTATAATTTTTTAAGAGTATCTGAAGTAATAGGAAGGGTAATCATTTCCACTCTTTTCCTATTTCAGTGTTAAACAAAATACCAACTGTAGTAGCAGCCAGTGTTTTCACCCTTTTCTCACTGCTGATTTGTGCTGTGTTAGCCTGTTGTATTTATGGAGTGGTATTACGTAAGTAAACCATTTTGTACCCTGCCTTTACATTAATGCCTAAATTTAACTTTTAGTGTTTTCAACTTATTGTCTATTCACCACATCTACCACAGAGGTGTGATTACCACAAATAATGAACATATAACTTTTTCCTACTCTGAGAAGGGAATTTGCAGTTCACTTATGGGGGAATTCTAAAAATGACACATTTAGAATTTATTTCCAAAATACTTTTGAAGAAAGATTTGCATAAATGTTTAATGATTTCCTAATAATTTCTCCATTATACAGTAAGTGAGTTTCAGGTAATCAGATTTCCTCTTCTTTTCTCAGTAAAAGGAAGAGAAACATGTTGAAATGGTAAACGCGGTTGATTAGGATTAGGTTAAAAAGCACTGGGGTATTTCTTTGATACATAAACAATGTAATGCTACACTGTAATGTGTTTTTTATCTTCTTTTTTCAGGTAAAAGGGAAGCCAATATATATTTGTAAGTAAGAGTATTTACAAAATGGTTAACAAGACAAAACTTCTGTACAGAGACTTTTAACAAAGGCTGTTTAACTTTAACCCTACTACTAGAAGTTTCAGCTTTTTATAAACTCAAACTAATCATTTACTTTGAGAAGTTGTCATTACACTCCTCTTTAACCCTTTTAATTAGCAAACTGTAGTTTTATCTGCTTATTTATTTATTTATTTGGGTATGAATTTTTCATAGCTATGAAAGAAGGATAATTAGAGCAGAGAAGAAGAGGGGAGCTTATGCTCATGTTAGCTGTGCATGTTAGCTGTATTGACACTTCTATTCTAATACTTCATTTTACTTATTTTGATTTACTGAATTAATCCCACAAGGGAAATTTTGGCTCTGTGTTTAACCCATCCAAAGTGAATGCGCGCACACACACGTAAACAGTGAGCACACACTTGGAGTGTTCTTGTTAAGTGCTTTGCTCAAGGGCACTTCAGTCAGCAAGGTGGAGGAAGGGAAGGTGCTGCTATATATATATATACACACACACACACACACACACACACACAAGTACAGTATTGTGCAGTGAAGATTATACACCACCACTTATACACCACTTGTCCAAAAAGGCTCCTAATAAGAAGAAGTTAAAAATTACTCAAATTTTTTGGTGAAAATGTAATGAACAATGCTACTATAGGCAATAAGAACCAAAAAAATTATTTCAAGTATATTGGGGTAAGTACGGCTAATAAACAAAAACACTGAAAATACCAATTTTTCAGAAAAATTGAACAGTGTCGCAAATTTATTTTTTTTAAAACATGGAATGGTTTAGCGAGTTCAGACTTACACTTAACAAAATGAAGATAAATCAGAAACCAAGTACTATTCAAGTATTTATTTTATGTAATATTGAATTATATTGATGAGAATAAGTAAACAAACAACAATATATAGTAATAACAAAAATAACAGTCGCTTTTTTGAGAAAAAAAGTCAATATTTAATCACTATTAATATTTCACACCCTTTACTTTGATTACAGCATTTAACCTTTCAGGCATAGTATTCACATATTTTTTTTATTTCTTCACTCACTAAACCATTCTATATGGTTTGAAGTTCATTCATGCTATGCAAAAGTAAAAAAATAAAGAAATATTTTGCAAGACCTTTCAATTGTTCTGAAAAATTTGTATTTTTAAGTCAGTGATGGCCTGGTGGTAGGGTGCTGGATTACTGATCCCAAGGTTGGGGGTTCAATCCTCACTATCAGTGGGATGTCACTGCTGTCTGCCCAGTGCAGCCAACTGGGTTATTAAAGGCTGGCCATGTCTCTCACTGTCTATGGTGGGAGGCATGTAAAAGTACCATTGCTGATATTCGTCAAGAGTAGGCTGCATAGCTGTCAGTGTGTTTCTGCCCAGTGATGGCCTGGTGAGCTGTCCAGGGTATACTCTGCCCTCGTCCAGAGTCGGCTGAGATGGGTGCCAGCCTCCCCGCAACCCTAATAAAGATTGAGAGCTTCAGTGAATGAATGAATGAAATTGTTATTTTCAGCGTTTTTGTTTATTAGCCATATTTTTACCTTAATCTACTTGCAATGATTATTTTGGTTCTCACTGCCTACAGTAGCATTGTTCAATACATTTTCACCAAAAAATTTGAATAATTCTCAATTCTTTCTTTTTTTAGGAGCCCTTTCAGACAAAAGTGGTGGTGTATAATCTGCACACTAAAATGAATGAATTTTACAGTACTTTGGCAATCTGATGCAGTGTGTAGCTTATCTATATTATTGTAAATTCATGAGGAGGAACTCTGCTGCCTGCCAGTTGTGCAATAACCGTAAATGTGCCTTTCTTATTTAGTTTTAGTTTAAAAGACTTCACAGACGTGCATACTGCAGTGGTGGTTGATGGTGCTGATGATAAAACTGAGCAGACTGCAGAGGACAAATATGAAGAACATTATGACCTCGTAAGAAACAATTTTGCTAATAGTTCTGTTATGTAACGTGATCTTATCACCCACTTTGTATTTTGTTCTTGTATAGGATATAGAGCAATATACTGAAGATAACGAGATTGTACAAGCTTCTATGATGGAAGACTCTGATGAGGTACTGTGAATCACACAAAGAATCCATTGTTTGCTTATGGAAAAGCATTGGCATTTATAAGACTCACATAAACACCCATACATCTGCAGAATTACTGAATGCCAGTATTGTTTACACTGTGCAAGTCCTGTCACTTATACTAGTGTCTGAAATTTTTTGTTTTAATGTCAGACCTTCTCTGTGAGTTTTATATAAAACAGAGTGACATTGTTTTATTGTTTTACAGAATGAAGAGGAGGAAGAGATCGACTTAGTTTGAGTTTCTGAAGATATACATTTACTGAGTAATATTGTGTAGGGTTTGAATATTGTAGTGGTAATGTTACAAGAATAAACTTGACACTGTATAAAGTTGTACATAGTTGATCTCAAAACTCTAAGACCACTCTGAAAATCTCAGAATTTATAAAAATGATGATAAGCAGAAGGTTTGAAAGGTCTAAAACACAGGTGTCAAGCTCAAGGCCCATGGGCCAAACCCAGCCCACCAATTCATTTTACAGTAGTGCTGGAAAGTTTGTAAACCCTTAGGAATTTTATACTCTAGGATTATGAATCTCTAGGATTAGGTAATTTGAAGGTGAAATTAGAGTTTTCAGTCAATGGAATTACAATCAGGTGTACGTGGACACCCTGTTTGATTTAAAGAACACATATCTATCAAAGTGTCAACACATGTTTGTGGAAGTGTATAATGGCGTGAACAAAGGAGATTTCTGAGGACCTCAGAAAAAGGGTTGTTGATGCTCATCAGGCTGGAAAATGTCACAAAACCATCTCTAAAGATTTTAAACTCCACAAATCTACAGATTGTGTACAAATAGAGGAAATTCAAGTCTACTGTAACCCTTCCCAGGAGTGGTCGACCTAGTAAGATCACTCCAAGAGTGTAAACATAGTCAGCAAGGTCACAAATGACCTCAGGGTAATTTCTAAGCACCTGAAAGCCACTCTTGCATTGGCTAATATTAATGTTCATGAGTCCACCATCAAAAGAACTCTGAACAACAATGGTGTGCATGGCAGGGTTGCAAGGAGAAAGAATGGGCTAAAATTCCTCCAAGCCGATATGATGGACTGATCAACAATTGCAGTTATTGCTGCAAAAGGAGGGTCACACCAGATACTGAAATCAAAGGTTCACATACTTTTGCCACTCACAGATCTGTAATACTGAATCATTTGCCTTAATAAATAAATAACCAAGTAACATATTTTTGTCTCATTTATTTAACTGGGTTCTCTTTATCTACTTTTTGGACTTGTGTGAAAATCTGATGACATTGTAAGTCATATGTACAAAATTCTTAAAGAATCACAAACTTTCAAGCACCACTGTGTGTGGCCTACGGAAACTTTCCAAGAACATTATTATCATTCATTCTTTGCATCAACCGTTAACATGAAATATAATTCATCTTTCATCCACTACCTGCTAGCATTAATGACTCAAAGAAGATTGCATGCCAGCTTGTCACTGTCAAGCTTGGCCAGGAAAGGAAATTGAGTACAGAAAAAGTGGAAAAATACATAAACTAATAAGTTTGCCATGCACATTAAATGGTTATTCTTTTTGAATAAATGTTCAGTGCTTATTCAGCACACGATGACCAAGAAATTTAGTGATGTGGGCCTCTGGTGTAAAATTAAATATTGTTAAATATTAATAAAGTTAAATAGGCAATGTGAAACATCATCTTTTACACAAACTTATGAAGTCTGTGTTTGCTGAAGAAGTACAGTCGAGGAACACCATACTTAATGATTCTGCTTTTCTACTTGTTGCTGTCCTGTGTACTCAAAAAACAGCTAATACAAAAAATATATACTCCGTGATAAGCTCATGGAGACTGCACACAATTACTTTGTTTAGGAAAACCTTATAGACTTTTATCTATCTATCTATCTATCTATCTTTCTATCTATCTATCTATCTATATATATATATGTATGTGTGTGTGTGTGTGTGTGTGTGTGTGTGTGTGTGTGTGTGTGTGCAATTTAGTTCTTTGTTTAATTTTCTCTGTTTTGTGTTTGTGTTTGTGTGTGTGTGTGTGTGTGTGTGTGTGTGTGTATAATTTAGTTCTTTGTTTAATTTTCTTTGTGCGTGTGTGTGTGTGTGTGTGTGTGTGTGTGTGTGTGTTTATCTTCATACAGTTTTTGGAGAGGGGGGGGGGGGGGGGGGGGGGGGGGGAGTGGTAATTTGAAATAGGTTTAAAAGTCATACCACTGAACAGTCCAAACGCAGTGGATATACCAGGCCATACTGCTGCAGCTATAACCTAGAATACCTGCTGTGTTTACTTTTCTATTCATTTTACTACCCTACTTTACTTTTACTGCAGTAGTTTTAAAGGCGTGGTTACAGAATTTGACTACGACGACGTTCTGTCATTTTCGAACGAGTCGGCTCTTTGACTCGGCTTTTTTATTCGACTCTTTCAAGCGAACATTGGAAACCGACTCGCATATATGAGATGTAATTTTCATTTTACACGGTGACAACGTCATGCTTTCAGTTAAAGTTAATCAAACTGCGTCTTAACACATAAGATATTATAGATTTGCATTAAAAAAGACGCGCAAAATGTATAGAGTTTAGAACAAAACGGCAAGGAACCGTTTACCAACTGAAAGAATCGGCTCTTATTGGTGTCAAGCTGGGTCAAATGATCCGATTCAATGAAAAGATCCGGAATTCCCATGACTTACGCTGGGATACAAGTTACGAAGTTGTCGTAACGTGTCGCAAAGGGAGGTTGGGCTTTAACAATTTCATTTACAGGAAACACTGGAGGAGAGAGACAGCAGAAAACCCGCAACCTCATTTATCTGAAGTGAATCAAACCAGAGTCTTCTGAACGTTTAAATTCAACATGGAGTCGGGTGAGACTACTGCATATGGAGCCTCTTTGGCCGGCGGAACTTTCGACTTTTACAAATTTATCAAACAGCCACTAACTATCTTACGACTTTTAAGCTGGGTGAGTGAAGAAAACACTGATATTTACATAATGAAGTAGCTGGGTCGAGTTATTTCGGTGTATTATGGCTCTTTTTCGTCAAAGTTAGTGATCACTTCCTGCAACGTATTCGTTCAGAAGTTGGTTTCTGTTTTGACAGAGGAGCTGTTAGCATATCATTAACACCTGCACAGCAACTAGAATGTTCCGTGTCTCTCTCTATATATATATATATCTATATATATATATCATTATTTATACACTTTAGAAGGTTAATATTTAACGACAAACGAAGTTTACTTTAACTGAAACGTGTGACTGGTTAAAGTTTGTTTCATGAGACACAGAGAGAGAGATAAGTGAAAACAGGCGAGGTCAGTGTTTGCTATAAAACATTTCTACCATTTTATCTCAGCGTTTTGTTCAGATTTTGTCCTTAGAGAGGAACTGAGACAAAGAAGTGTACCTTTTGGTTTCAAGCCAGATGACATGTCTGTGACATCTTCCACAGTTTGGTACTGATGTAGAACAAAGCTGTTCCTCTTTTTTTCTGGGTCTTCCCCCCTGTACCTTGTGATTCATGGCCTTCATGTGGCTTTGAATAAAAACTTTAAGAGTAGAAAATCTCACATATGAGAGTCTTGTGATCTGTCTCATAATTCAGTCTCTGTAAACATTACCAGGCTACCAGCTTGTTTTAGTCCATATTACACCTCTTTCTAATATCTAAGTCAGCTCAGACACCTGGTATGTGAGTTGTTTGTTATCTGAATGAAGTAATCTCATCATGTAAATCTTCTGAGGAAGGACTCGGTGTGCCTGACCTGTCGAAACAGTGAAAACATGAACAGCTGGGGGGTAACATGAGAGGTGTTGTGAACATGGCTGCCAAAAGTCCCCAACACTCTGTATCTTTCTATAGTCATTATTATATTACTAGGTGCTGGAGAGGGTTTTTTTCTTTGTTTTTGTTTTTTCTAACATCAGTTTTGTGGTAAAGATCTACACAGGAAGCTTCTAGAGCAGTACAGGAAGTCCCAAGAAAGACCATTTGCTTGCCTTATTATTGTTCTCTTTGTTCTAGTGCCACCTCTCAAATGTATATATTTATCTTTCTCTGCTTTAGTTGACCTTTTACCCTTATCAGAAAATATTTCCTTATCAGAAAATAGCTCTGTATTCCTAAATAATAAAAAGAAAAGAAAAAAAATCCAGAAAATCACAAGTGATCTGTATGACGCCACTTCAGCAGTACAAGGCAAATAGTTTGTTGGTTAAATAGTTTAAAACAATTGTGAGTATTTTTAGATATCGGGGCATGTAGCACCTGGAAAAACCCGTCAAATGTTACTGTGGCTGAGTGCTGGAGAACATCCAAAATAATTTCAAGATTAAAAATCAGCTTAACAGCATGGAACTGTTTTTATTTAGGCTGCGTTTTAATCTAGTTTCTTTCTACTTGCAATTATAATGTTGGTTAAGGAGCTTGCTTAACAAAGGAAGTCAGTCTGAAACCAGGCCAGCTGGCTGTGCTTTTTTCACACTGATCATTTTTTTCGATTATTAAATGCTCTCTCTGTAAGTCTATTCAGTTAGATCGTAATCAGATCCCAGCTTTCAAAGTGTCTGCCCTATGATCGAAACTGAAAAAAAAAATGCTTACACAGACCATAAAAATTACAGAGGATGCAAAGTTTTATTTTATTCACCCTATAAAAAAATTTTATGATTATGAATTTAGTTAGCAGAATCTAAGTGACTATGGAATTCAGTGATGAAATGATTGGAGATACTTCTAATAAAGGGATGAAATTAAGGCCAATGTTACAGTGTTGTGACTTGTGAGCCACTTTCACCTCGCGTGATGTGAATGATGCTAATCATTGGAGCAAGAACTTACTTTGCATTCTAAACTCACCAGCCTTTAAAATGTGGGGTTTTTTTCCCTCCATAAACACAGAATATTTTAGTAGAATAGGCAGAAAAGCATATTCATTGCAGGCTGTAGTTTTCAGAACTAAAGTTTATATAAAAGAAAATGTCAACATTTGACCATGTGAAAGGTCTCCCAGGCCTCCACCCCTACGCTACACACTAAACATACATGAGGCTGACAGACTAGTTTCTGCTTTAATAATATTCGTTGAACTGTCATTTTGTTGGCTGGTTTCTCTGCTGTCTTTACACCATTCCATGCAGCAATATAAAAAACATATTGATTGTTAGTAATGAAACTGAAACCCAAAAAACAGAGGGTTAATCTAACTCACATAGGCAGGGAAACTTTCCCCCAAGCACATTAATATGAAACATATGTACTTGCTAAATGGATAATTAAACTAACAAGACAGGTGACACAAATGAATGCAGAAATTTTAGGTAGTGCCTTAATATATATATATATATATATATACATATACATATACATTTATTGTTATTATAGCAGCAGCAGTAGTAGTAGTTGTTGTTGTTTATATCATTATTATTATTGCACTAATGTTTTATAATAAGTGTTAATTAATCTAAAGGCAAGCATCGCTTCCCTGCAAATTGGATTTTTTTTTTTTACTTATTTTCTTTTAACTTATTTTCTCTTCCCTTTTTCTAATCCTGGAAAATTGTAGGTGTTTGCCATTGTGGTTTTTGCCACCATTACAGCAGAGGGATATGTAAATTCAAAAGAGTCATCACAGGTGGTGTGCATATTCAACGGAAACGATGGGGCCTGTAATTTTGGCGTGGGCATCGGGCTCATTGCCTTTTTTGCCAGTACTGCCTTCCTTTTTGCTGATGCATATCTTCCCCTGATGAGCAGTGCACAAGAGAGGAGGCGTCTTGTGATGGCTGACCTGGGGTTCTCAGGTAAAACAGCATACCAGTAAAATGAAAAGGAACAAAAGTGGGGAAAACAGTAAACATCTCACTTCTGACTCACAACTGAATTAGTTGTTCTAGTTTCGTCTGGGGAAGTCAGACATAAAGGATAGAGACTGTTGACATGTTAGAACAAAGCTCACAGTATAAATATTATACTTCTGAAAGTAAGAATAAATCTGAAAATGGTGCCGTGACCTGGATTTATAACTGGAATAGAAGGGCCAAGATCGTGGTATGTAGGGGCCTGTTTCATAATCATTTATCAGACTGATAGGAAACTCAGAATTCCTGAGAATGAATGGTTAGGGCTTCACTGTCTTTTGGTTGCACACATAAGGCTACTTGAACATTTATTGTTATTATAACAGTTATAAAACTCACTTATTTATACAGTGAAGCATGAAAGTTTGTGAACCCTTTCGAATTCTCATTCTTTTGCATAAAAATGGTTTAAAACATCATCAGAAGCATTAAATAAATCATACAAAAAACAATTTTATCTGGTCATTTATTCATTAATGTATTTATTTATTGAGTAAAATTATCCAATATTACATATTTATAAGTGCCAAAAACCTATAGTTATATTTCTGGCAGAAATGTTGTCCCTGCAGTGGCCTGCCGAACTGTACAAGGTGTACCCCACCTTCGCCCAGGGTTGGCTGAGATAGGTGCCAGCCTCCCTGCGGCCCTAATTAGGATTAAGCAGCTTAGAAAATGAATGCATGAATGTAGAACGTTCTCAAGGGTTCACAGACTCTTAATCACTGGTGTAAATAGATTTTTTTTTATTAAAACTGAAGAAAAATTCTTGGCTTTAGTAGTAATTATTGTGAAGCATTTACAGACAATGCTTTTTTCAGTAGCTTCAGTGATATCTAAAGAAACATGAAAGCCCAAATTACTATTATAATTTTAATGGGTTTTTCTCTCTCTCTCTCTCTCTCTCTCTTTCTCTCTCTCTCTGTGTATGTGTGTTTGAAAAAGGGCTCTGGACCTTTCTGTGGTTTGTGTGCTTTTGTGTCTTGGCCAGTCAGTGGAGTAGCACCACTGACAGAACTTCCATCCTTGTTGATGCAGCCCAGGCCATCATTGTCTTCTCTTTCTTCTCCATTGCTACATGGGTAAGTCTTTCCTTCAATAAGTCTGCAGCAACATACTGAATATTAGTTTATAGTACATAGAAGCAGCGATTGTTGAATCTGATCCGCTATCTCGGGGTAATTGTTTATATACGTGTTTTGTGAATGAGCATTCTTATTATTATCTTGCTTATGCATATATGTGTTGATTATTAAAAAAAAAATTTTTTGTGAAATGAAGTTCAGGAATTTGTACCTGAATAAAAAATAGCACTAGAGACGAATGTAATGTGTCCTCTCATGGCTCAGATGTTTTCTTCACCTGTTGAAGTTGATTTCTTTAAAGAGCAGCTGTCACAATCTTACTGAGCAAAACGTAACACATTGATTTTTTTTTTGCTTTTGACAAATATTTTTTTACACTTACTGCAATATGCAGCGTGAGTGACCTCTTTTTAATGTTTTTATTGCTGCCAGATTGACAAAAGAAAAACTGATTTCTTTTGTCAAGTCATTCATTTATGATGCCACCGAGAGAAACAGAAGAGAATATAGATTGTGTTTGTGATATTTGTCCGTATGGATTTGAACCATGGTTAGCAACTGGTGTTACTGTTGTTGCTCCTGCTGTTTGTTACTGTTTGTTACTTGTTTATTGTTTACTGGTTAGATTGCATTGTTTGTATATTTTTAGTATATATTTTTAGAATACATATATTTTAATCTTATATTGTTGGTTACTCTAGCTTTAATTCCTTCCTAATTTTTGTTATATGCACAGTCTGAGGAGTGATTCAGAATAACATTTCACCACAGGTTGTACGTGTATAAACGTGTAAAAACATAAATGAGCAAAGTTCTAACATAGGATCTGGTGCTTGTGGTGGTGACACAGACACTCAGCAGGCTCAGGACGAGCTAGCCAGATTAAAAAAAATATTGACTGGTAAGTAGGAGTGCAGGAAAAAGCTAGATTCACGTCTGAATCGCGATTCTTATTTATTAGCATTCTGAATCAATCCAATGTTTGGGTGCACTTCAGATTTTTTACAATTGTCCGGGTAATAAGGAGCTTGACATGACATATGCAGTGTGTAAAATCTGCAAAATAAAAGTCAAGTATTTTGGCAACACTTCAAATCCCCGAGCCCACATCTTACACCATCACCCAGGGCTAAAAGAATCAGAGCAGCAGCACGACAAACTCACACTCCATCACTTCACTAAACTCCCAGCAAACTCTGAACAAGCAAAGCGGATCAGTACATTTACAAAACCAGCTGTCTAGTAATATAATTTCTTTCTTATAGAAGAGTTGTTCCTAGCTTATAGAAGAATGTAGTTACTTGTGAACTTTGTAATGGTTATGAATTAAAAATCAGTTTGAATCGAGAATCAATTCTGAATTGAATCGTCAGCCCAAAAATCAGACTCGAATTGAATCGCAAGTTGTTGTTAGATTCACATCCCTACTGGTAAGTATATTCTATAAGCTTAGTTATATGTTCAAATTAAAAATTGTGTAATACACACTTTATTGGCAGATACTAGTCAGTTGGAAATCTATGCATTTGTTCATGCATAGTTTATGAGCTTTGTGTAGATGTAATTGTTTAGCATCTCCCAAATACCCTGTACACATACCTTGTGGGAAGTCTTCTACTGCTCATTAATATGATTTCAACTAACTTTATTTGAAATTTAAGTTAAAGATTAAATGAATAAATATATTCAAAGCATGGCGCAGTGGTTAGCACGTCCGCCTCAAGAAGGCCTGGGTTCGATTCCTGGGCTGAGGGCGTTTTTGTGTGGAGTTTGCTTGTTCTCCCCGTGCTTGTGTGGGTTTCCTCCGGGTACTCTGGTTTCCTCCCACAGTCCAAAGACATTCACAGTATGTCAGACAAGGTGTCCTTCATTACAAAATAGAAAATTGAACTCCGTTGGCAAATTGCTTACATATTTTAGAAATAAACCACTTTGGGATGTGCTCTTATTATGAAAATAATTTATTTCAAGTTGGCAGTACACCAACCTGTTGATCATGTTCCTGGAGCAGCATGCTTTTGCAGCTTCCTTGTGCTTGAATCTGTATGTTAAAATTGGAAATAGTTTGTTGTATGATATGTAGATATTATATTGCCTGTGAATAAAGCTTAGGAAAGTACTACATTTTTGTTAATGCAGATTGAGTAACGTTTAAAATATCATTGGTGTTTTGCTTGTATAAAATAAATATATATATTTACAGAAGAGCTTTATTAATAAATGAGTTCTTTCTCTAACAGGGTGTGACAACCTATTTTGCCGTGACGAGATTCCGCCAAGGCGTTGGAGAGATCAGTCAGGGCTTTGCAGAATCTGTTCCCGATCACACCTCTCCTTACCAGGCATCAACGATCCCTCATAATCCCGGGTTATATCCAGCTACCACTTACCCATCAGACCTCTACCAGCAGCCCCCCTTTATGGGTAAACCCGAGCCGACTGGCAACAGCAACTACCAGCCACCAAGTTACTGACTAGAACAAGGGCCCTTCATGAGAGAAAGTGAAAAGGAATGATTAAATAGCTTGGTCGTATGACATGCAGCATGGAAAGAGCCTGTAAGAGCAATGCTCTTGTTTATCGATGGGCTCAGGCATTCCTTGTAGTTAGCTGGTTCTCCCAGTTACCATGAAGTTATTCTGTGTGCTTGCTTTTAAAGATGCACAGTCTTTCTGTGTTTCATGAATTGTTTGTATGTTTGTTTTGCCCCAGAGCTGATTGTCATTAATTGCACCAATGGTGCCAAATATAATGCAAGTCATTGTGAAACTGCTAAAGACAGAGTCGGCTGTTACTGTACTTACATCTGCTCTGTAATGCATAAATGTTGAGCTTTTATTTCAGCAGTGCTTTTTTTTGTTTTGTTTTTGCACTGTAGTTTGCCACATGACCCTGAACAGTATGGCACATAAACAGCCTGCTTGCACTTAACTGTTTTCCAGTGACGCACTGCTTAACCAAACAACCAGGTCAGGCATAATTCCTGAGGAATTCACGTTTAGATGCTCTTCTTGCTACCAAAATACAGCCATAGCCTGTTTTGTTAAAAACAAAGCTTTTTCTTCATTCAATGTGCCATTGGAGGTTTCGGTTTTGTGAATTTTGTACAAGACTACTGATAATATTTTTTACATTAACTCCACCATTTTATCTGGTTTGTTTGCTGTAAAACCACTGCAGTGCATACTTAAAATGCATATAAATTATACTTTTACACCAGATCTAATAGTCAGATCCTCTGGAAGTATTGCACCAACTGGAAAACATTCTCCATATGGGCTATTAATAACTCTCATTACAGGCTGGTAATGTAGCAATAAAAGCCAAATTCATCATGCCAGAGTCACAGGCTAGTCTTTTCACATCCATTTATTACTGTAAACATCCAGCATCATTTGATCCTTTCATCTAGGTTGTTGTTTATTTTTTTTTAATATTACTAATAGACAGCTTTTCAGTCTGTTCCAGGTGAATCCCCCCCTGGTATCATAGGTATATGCTTTAAGAACCTTATCAATGACTATTTAACCCTAATTTTACTCAAATTGTGTGTGTGCCTGATAATTTGCACTATTTAAATGGAGTTGATTTCTTTTTTCTGGGATGTGGGGAATTCCTAAATCACTGGCCATAGTTAGTTAATCAGATTTTCTATTTTAATGTTTATTTTTACAGCACTGGTTGAAGTTGTTCGGCATGTTTCATATCTTTTGTGTTGATGTAAAGCAAAAACAACCACTTCTGGCAAAAATAATTTTTCCAGGGAACAAGAAAAAAAGAAATAAATGTAAAAAAAAGTTTGTGACTCATAACTGATGTGCTTTTTATCTATTCTTAAATATTTTAGGAACTGTTAACAGGGTTTATAAATGTAAATAATGCTGGTTTATCATCTAAAATAACAAAAACAATTGCCAAAGCTTAATTTAATATTTTATACAATTCATAAAAATAAACTCAGTAACAGTAATTTGGGGCATCACCACCAACCATCACCAAAGAGTCCAGAGTAAAAGTGTGATATAGTGATATGAAATGAATACACAAAAGCCCACATTGTTCACTGATATATTGCATAAAACATCATGACTTTCTAATTCCAAAAAAATGTTATGCATTCATTTTAGCTAACATATCAAACTTTTTTATTTCTCAGGACTGGGTACACCAAATTAAACACGTTACATGTTAAAGATAAATGTACATTCAGCATGTCCAACAAAAAGAACTTTGACCAACAATGCTCCTTTAGTGGTGACACCCCATATACACGGTCTACAGCACTCCGAGCACTGCATTAGACATGTCTAGAACCTGTAATCTGAGCATTCTGCTCAATCTTAAGGTCTTTTGCTGTAGCAGCAACTGTCTTGCTGTTTTAATTAGTTCATTCTTTACTGTACAGCACATTTTCATAAATGAAGGGAAGCGAAAAGTTTGCGTGATGGATTGTGGTCCACCTGATTCCCTTTTAGAAGATGAGGTGGGGTCTCATTCCACTGGGGGGCACAGTTTTCTTTATCTGCCACCAGGCCTCCATAACAAGCCCTGCACACTGCATGGTATTTATCAGCTCCTCCGATCACCTCCACCTGAAACATCCAGAGTGAGAAATTGAGGTCCAGTCCCATCAGGGTGATTCAGGCTTTAAAACTTTTACAGCCGAGTATCAAGCATTAACAGTTTCCTGGGTTCTGCCAAGTGTGCCAAAGTAATTTGGTTTTGTTGTATAAAATAATTTATTTTCCAAATAGAGGTTACAGAAATAATTTTGTCATGCTTGTAACTCACCTCTTGTTCTGCTCCAAGTCTCTTGGTATATGATGCCTCTTTAAAACACTGCATACAGACTGCATTCAGCTTCACCACACTCTCAGCCAAAGGGACCAGGTTCAGTATGTTTCCAAAGGGCTACGAGGAAAACAAAAAAGGTTACTTGTAACATTGGCTGAAACTCCAATTTGTGGAAACTGAATCTGTAATTACATTTTGCCATGGAACATAGTAAAACAGTGGAGCCTCAGTTTTCGAACAGCTCCCTTTTTGAACAAATCGGTTCACATACAAAATTTCGGAGCCAAATTGCACTTGGTTGCAGCAACATATGCTCAGTAGTCAAAAAATCTGGCAAACCCCGGCAGCGTGTGGGCATCAGTTTCGTCACGCAGTGCTTGCTCAACAAATGCCCACTCCGTCACACACGCTGCCGGCTGCGTCAGTCTCATTTTTTCCAATCGATAATTGCCTTGTTGTCCCCCACATTTTTTCCCCGGTCACGTGATTGTAACCCGGATGACCGACTCGCCTAATGGGACCTGGGAAATCTATTGAAAGTGTAAAGGCAAAAAGTAAAATAGTGAGAACATACAATAGAGATGAAGAGAGAAATCATACGAAAGTATTCAAATGGCTCTGGTGTCTGATGAATAAAACTTTATGTAAAACTGTGTTCTTTAGTCAGTTGGTTCAGGTAATGAATAAAATTGTTTCATTAAAATTTGTGTCTCTTTTCAGTCAGTACGTTATAACCCAGTTGTGGAGTGAGGAGGAGGTCAGGAATGGATTAATCCATTATACATTGTTTCCTATGGGAAAATATTTTAAATACTTCAGTTTTAGGACAACATTTAAGAACGAATTAAGTTCGAAAACTGAGGTTCCACTGTACTTATAATTCCACTTTATTCCTAAAACAAAATCATATTAGTCCAGAATAGTGCATTCAGTACATTTGTATACATTCCTCTTTAATAGTGTGTAATGTAATGAAGGGGTGGCACGGTGGCGCAGTGGTCAGCACATTTGCCTCACAGCAGGAAGGTCCCTGGTTCGATTCTCTTCCTCGGGGTGTTTCTCTGTTTGCATGTTCTCCCTGGGCTTGCATGGGTTTCCACCCACATTCCAAAAACATGCACGGTAGGCTAAATCGCCCCAGGTGTGAGTGTGATTGTATGTGTGTTGTCCCTGCAATGGCCTGGCAAGCTGTTCAGGGTGTACCCCGCCTTTGCCCAGAGTTGGCTAAGATTACCGCCAGCCTCCCCGCGACCCTAATTTTGAATAAGCGGCTTAGAGAATGAATGAATGCAATTAACTGTTTTCTTCGGCAGGAGATTGGTGGGGACACTACACTACCTGAGTCCCAGAGATAAGCTGATTTTGAAAAAAACAGGTCACAACATTTAGGCGAGTGCTGATTAATATGAAAAATTAATTGGAAACCATATATGGACTTTCAGCTGAGACAATTACTCTTGACCTTGAGAAACCTTGAAAGGTTAAACTCCAGCCATCTCATAAAACCTTAAAATGAGAGGGGATCTCCCCCCCCGTTAATTTTGTCACATCCATGTACTATAGAACACATCCTAATACAAGCACATTGGTAAATAAAACCAGTACCCATATAGGGCCTATTTGCTACATTACATTACAGCCTATGAGCGTCCAGCTAGGATATTTATATTACTGTTTCCAAACCCCCCCCC
>JAOUQZ010000004.1:6953355-6973516 GCA_028564935.1 Neosilurus hyrtlii
TGGATTTAGCTAGGTCTTATTTTCGGGGTAGGGCTTATTTTGGACTGTTCTGCTGAAGTAAGGGTAGGTCTTATTATTAGGGAAACACGGTATTAGTATATCACAATTGAATGATTTTCGCTAAAAGGTTCAAATTATGTGAGTTTAAACACACATTTACATTTAAAAATAGTAAATGATTCTGACTTTGTTACAGGCTACAGCAACAGTAAGGTACTATATCTAGTGTAAAACAGTTTATCAGACATGAAAACACATTGTTAATTGGTCTTTAAAAGTTTGTTGTGTTAAATGTGTTAAAAAGTCTTACACATTTGCATAAGCACGTACGCCTTTTGTAAACTAGCCTACTTTAAAATATGACACACACCTGTTTGTCTTGAAGAGAAGTCATTTGTTTAAGAAAAAAGAAAAAAATGAAACAAGAAGGTGTACTACAGAAGGCCCAATCCATGAGTGTTTTAGACTAATACATGCCTATGTGTTATTTAAGTGTAGAATTTGGGCACATTTGTTGCTTTTGAATGTGCATGTTAATAGTTTGAACATGGGTCATTCTCTGAAACTGGGTCAAATGTAATGATTAACATTTTGGACCTGATATTTTCCAAAAACTATAAAAAATTAAAAGAGCAATCCCTGCCCAAAACTTACAACATGTCAGATAAAATCATTTGGATACATCCAGCAAAAAAAAAAAAAAAGAAAAGAAATGTTTCTGCAAAACTGGTTGTAATGTGAGGACAAAAATTGTGACTTTTTTGTTACTTATGCTTCATGTCATGCCATCACCGAATGATTAACTCAAAGTGCAAATAGTAGGGCTTGCTATAAAGATCTTGCATTAAAATTAATATTCAAAGCAGAAATTCCTGTTTTTCTTACTTTGCAGACTGAGAATCGCACATCAATTAATGGTTCGGTGCGTAACCAGTGGTACTATGGTACTATAACCATTATAAACTAATGGTTACATGTTACAGGGTACCAGTATCAGAGAATGACCCATATACAAACTTAAATAAATGTAATATATGCAACTGCACTCCCTTAAAAAATCTAAAAGCAATCATGAGTACTACTGTTCTGATCATTTGTAGGTAATAAAATTTACTTACTCTGGTCTAGCCCAGCCAACAGTGGGCGAAGGCAGGTAACACACTGACCAGCTCACCAGAACATTGCAGGGCAACACACACAACCATTCACAATCACTCTCACTCACACCTAGGGGCAATTATTCTGATGTGCATGTCTTTAGACTGTGGGAGAAAACCGGAGTTACCCCAAGCAAGCATGTGGAAAACATGCAAACCTCACACAGAAATGCCCTAGCCGAGCCTGGGACTTGAACCCAGGTCCTTCTTGCTGTGATGGAGGAAGTGCTCAGCACTACACCACTCAGCCTTGTGCCAGCAAGTCCTTACTATTGTAATATTCATTTTAAAGTGCTCTCAGCACTAAAAGGGCAGTTTTTAAGTGTTTAACCAAAGTACACATGTTCAGAGATAAGAACAGGTTACTTATAGTTGATGAAATCAATATGATCCTGTGAAAAAGTGCTTCAGTTTTAACAAACTTTTAACCACATTGCTTGCGAGTCAAGCTTTTGCGGCGGGGATAAGACACGTGCCCTCAATGATAGGACAGGATTGGTCAGTCAGCCTTTCTAACAGACGGTTATTTCATTGATAAATTCTTGCGCTTTTATTGTTCTGCACGCGTATGTCCGCCAGTCCATATAATTAATCCCATTAAAAAATCTATAGGGGAAAAATGCGAGTCTGCTGATAAAACTGCACGCACAGGTTCAATCTTTAGGACTATGGAGTGGGCGGAGCCTCTGTAAATCGCAAAGCCCACTATCCAATCCCAGCATAGGAGGCGGGACTTGCAAAATGTCTGCGGAAACAAAACCCCGGAGGTTTCAATGGCTGACATCGAGTTGCGCTGGTGTTTAACAGGACTTGGAGAAACAGTATTCACCGAGCCAGTGGTCCCACAGGATGTCCGCCGATGACGTGATCAAAGCGCACGTGGCTGCGCTAAAATCAGGTTTTTTTTTTTATTCTTACTTTACATTATTGCTTAATCTTGTGTTTTCAAGTATAAGATGAAGGTCACTGCAGTTTCATAATGATTCATCCTGTGGATTCCCTACACTGGTTTTAGGTTTTGCTCCATCAGCCAATTGCCTGATCAACTAATCTATGTCTAAATTTTCCATCAAACTAAATTAAACTAAACTAAATTAAATATGTGGCAGCCCATGAGAATCCCTGGTATATGGCTGTGCTTTAATTATGGCTAAATAAAGAAATAAATAAAAATGAAAGAATCTGGGGTTTGAATGTCAATAAAAGTAATGAAACAAAAGAAATATCATGGACATAAGGTGTGCTCACACGATACCGATCATGTTCCTGTTATTCAGATGTTTCTGCCGATTTTGTTTTGATTTGTACCAGTTTTCTCCGATTGTTACCCAATGTGATTTGTTATTTCAATGAATTCCTCCGATGTTATTAAGATCTATACTGACGTCACTCAGATTTGTACAAATTATATTCCAATGTGTCTCATAGTGTATAAAAACACGTGAATTTAGGGGAAATGTGACTGAATGTCTAACAATGTTGCCGCTATTTTTTTCCAAAGTTTACACCAATCTTACACCGTTCACTACCGATGTGTGCTGATGTTACTCCAAATTTTTCCTATGTTTACCTAATGTACTTTGAACACAAAAATACCACCAAGTTTTTAAACACTCCCAAAATTTTTCCTCTTCCCTGAATTTCCCCCCGAAATTCTGCAATGTTCTCTGTTTTCTTTCAGTGTAACACCAGAGTATGATCGGTATCATGTGAGCGCACCTTAAACAGCCATGGAGTTTAACCATGTGTTCATAGTTTGTGCTACTATGCAACAAAGGTAGCCATGCCATTCATTTTCATGAAGAAGACCAAGAACCACAATTTCAGAAAGTGAGAAATTATTTTCACACATTTTTTTACATTCAGAAAAAAATACATAACGATTTACGATAAACGAAGTTCTGAATTTATATGAGCTGGATCAGAAACATACATAAAGGTCTACTGACCATAAACAAAAGCTTTACAGGTGTTGGAAGGCAATGTTCTCAAGTATTCACATGGCAAATATTTTTCTATCAATTAAATTATTGAGGGCAGCATGGTGGCTCAGTGGCCAGCACTGTTGCCTCACACCAAGAAGATTCTGGGCTCCAATCTCAGAGCTGATAAGAGACTTTCTGAGTGAAGTTAGCATATTCTCTCTGTAAGTTATCCACCTTAGGTCAATTGGCAACTCTAAAATGCCCTACCTCTCACCCGAAGTCACCTGGGATTGGCACCAGCTTTGCCCGAGTTCCTGATGGACAAGTATTATAGGTAATGGATGCATGAAGGGCTGGCGAGACAAACTTCAAATAACTTAATATGGTGTCATAATTAATACATGACATTAATTATTTGTTGGAGACAATTGAAAAAGAAAGGAAATTATTTGCTTTCAGATGTTCGTTACAATGCATCATTTCATTTCAGCTCATTTGGCAAACCACTTAATCCAACTAGGGTCGCCAGGAGGCTGGAGCCGATCTCAGCCGACGCTGGCCTGAACTGCTTGCTAGGAGATCACAGGGCTAAAATTCATCGGGTTAATGGTTTATCCATTTCACAAAGCCAGTGACTCGAGTATGTCATTATGTATCAATCTGCAATGCAATAAATCAGTCTAGATGCTTAGTTTCATGAGACATCAGTGGTTTAATTCAACTGATGAATGTCTGACTTTTTAAAAAACAATAGCTGTCACAAGTTTAGTTAAGGCTGCTACATGGCCATGGAATTCAGCTTAAGAAACTTAACTCATGGCCATAAGAAGCTTACCTTGTGGCCTCGATATATTAATTCATGGACACACCTTATTAAAAAATAACCACCATGTTACCGTGTCAGCTTCACTGTAATCAGATATTGGCTGTTTAAATTTCGTCAATGTCCTCGAGTCTTCAAACGAGAGAAAACACTTACAGACTATGTATCGATCTCGGTTTCAAAATGTTTGAATGATATAAACAGTGGTTTAAGTGTCAACAGTGAAGAGATGGCTACAAGGCTTTGTTTAAATTAAAAATTTTACCATGTAACAGGATTTCCTATATCACAGCATGAATTAGTAATGGGCTTCAGTAATCAACACATCAACCATGACAAATTTTCAAAAAATGGTATCCAAGTGACAATATCTTTTATATTTGAATTAAATATACAATACACTATACATTGCTGCTTGCTGTTTAGTTTTCAGTTACAAATTGTTGTTGTTGCTGTATATGTGTTAAGGTACAGAGAAGGCTCGGGCTGTTGCTCAGACCATTCTCAATGTCCCTTATGGAGATGGAGATGAAGAGAAACTGGATGTGTACATGCCTGTCAGTTCCTCCCCAGGTAAGGTAAAGAAGGAGAAACATGGTGGAGTTGTGCGCCTCTGCTCCCCGCATCAGATTTCCTCAAGGCTCAATTTTATATTGTATATTTGGTGTTAAAGATTCAAGCTGTGCTACAGTTTATCTTGGCACTGAGTAATTTTGTTAACTGGATCATCAGTGTAGTTTTTCTGTGTTTCAGATGTGCCTCTAGTTATCTACCTCCATGGAGGTTATTGGCAGTTCATGAGGTATGGGGTTTAAGTAATCACATCATCTTTAATATGTTATTCATTGTTTTTACAGTTTACCAAACAGTGATATTCACATGGAAAACTAAAAATGCACTCAAAAAGTGCAGACCTTCACCAAAGTTCTTTACACTGGGCTACAGTGGCTGGTGATGTAAAATTATGAGGCTTCCTTGTGGCCTATTCTGGATTTATTTTTGAGCTTAATTTTTCTTTCATGCTGTGCATTATGGGTGATTTCCGCCTTCTTGCTCTATCATGCGATTTTAAGAAATGCTTTCGAACCATTGTTGATTCGCATCCAGATAATGCCCAAAATTTAATAACTAACAATGCACACAGTGTATGCACACAGATTGTAGTCAGGTAATGACAGTATTTGGCCACAGGCACTAACCAACAAGAATAATAATGATTATTCTTTCATTATTATTTGACATTAATAGGGGAGGCTATTTATTTATTTGTTTGTTTGTTTTTGGGGGGGTGTCCTTACTGAATTAAATATAGCATGTGTTTGCTGAGCTTGACTAAGTTAGCAATTAACTAGTAGTAGATATATTATTGCCTTAAGTGCCATGTTCCTCATTCATGTTGCATATAGTGGTTTGTTCCATATGTATATACACATAGGTATGAAATTGGTCCATTTCAGCACATCAAGGCGGTGTGAGTTGGAAGCAAGCATACAACACATGTTAATACCTGTGGGAACAAGTCTCAGCTATTTTTGCTGCCTCGTGATCATACACATCATGTAATATATATGTAACAGTATATAGTATACTGACAGTATTAAAAAAATGCATATGTTGGGCAGTCAAGAGCTGTAATAAAGTATAATAATAATTATAAGAACTGTAATAGTTATTTCAGAAAACTTAACTGTTTCTGGACAAAATTGAGATTAAGTATGCATCAAAGTTTTTTTTGTAGTTATGTGATATAACTTTCATGATACAATAACGAAAAGCTTCCTTAATTAATGTATGTAATGTGAAATGTATATAAATATGATAATTATTGATTCAGTTATATTGTCAATATTTATATTGTCAATGGTTCACTGGTGGATTCATACTGGTTCGGTTTTTTAATAGCTCAGCCATACTTAATCTCAAGATTCATTAAAATTATGAAATTAGCCTTATCTTTATCAGTCATATTTGCTGATATAATTATATGATTATATAAAACATTTGAATAACAAATTTTCTCTAGAAATAATAGCTTTATTTTCCCATTTCAATCAACACTGTAACAATTTCTTGGCGGCCATAAAAACTCATATATATGGCTGTGGCGCAGCTAGCCAATGACATACCATGCGAAGGTTCGTATAGCGCGCATTTCGTATCTATGAGTATGTATGTATGGTTTGTCCACTATGTATTGATTTTGTTTATATGGACACTAATTGTTCAGTTAAAGAATAACTAAGTGTTCAGTTAAAGAATAAGTCAAGTGTAAGAGTACATTCTTATTGAAGGAAACATCAGGCCTTGAGCATGTTTTTCAGGTCTTGTCTCTAATTCTCAAAGGTCCCTTATATAAGACCACATTCTCTTATTTTACAGCAAGGAAGAGTCAGGTTTCATGGCTGTACCTTTGGCCCAGAAGGGTGTTGTATTGGTTGCTGTTGATTACAGCCTTGCCCCGAAAGGTAGCGCTGGCTTGTAGGGTTCATACAGGAATAAATGAATACTGCATGTTTTTGTGAGAGCGCATTTGTTATTTCAACACCACATTATATTTTATGTTATATGTTTATATATTATAAGTCCTTCTTCTTTTCTCCTTGCAGGTAATATGGATCTGATAGTATCTCAGGTACGCCGGAGTTTGGTGGCTGTCATTCAACAGTATTCACACATCAGGTTAGTGCACCTGCCTTTCTGAGCCCCTGGATGTGGTTTGCAATATTACTCTGTTTATATACTCACTAGCTTCTCATTAACACATTGCTCTTGATCTATCGACAGTGGGCTGTACCTATGTGGTCATTCTGCAGGTGCACACCTGGCTGCAATGGTTCTCTCTACTGATTGGTCGGAGTACAGTGTATCCCCTCAAATCAAAGGTGTGTTTATGAGGGACACTGGGTAATGATGAAGATGTATTCCTAAGATGGGTTGTAGTGCCAGGGTGAACAGTGGGAAGGAACACATCATGATATGTTGTGTTTAGATAAACCTGTTACTGAAGATTCTCCCCAAACAGACAGACTATCTGTGAAAGTAATGGACGGCATTATCCATAATATTTTGGACCAAAGTCCATCTTCAGACAATTATAGCGGTAGTTACGTGCAAGCTGAAGCTGAGTACCATACTTAAGTAAACACCAAGTTAATTTTTCATGGCAGTTCATCATCTGTCCGGTGTCCATATACATCACAATGCTGATTGGCTGTTATGCCTCCCTGAATTGCATTACATCAGTTTTCAAGGATGCTGTAGCCAATTTATTCATAACATAATAAAAAAAAGTTTTTGTTTTTAAAAACTTCTTATAGAAAAAACATCCAAACAACACCAAATTATTATACAATGAGCTCCAGCTTGGGACACCAACAATTTAATTTTGAAACAACTAAAAATACTGAAATACTGTGAGAAGTGCAGTGCAGAGACCTTTATAGGGTAGGCACATTGAGGGCACATGAATTTCAGAATACAAACTACAGCGTATCCTGCCGACCCATGGTAACCGATATTCAAAAAGATGTAAAATCCTGTAACAAACTGTATCATACTTTTATCATTACACCTTAAGTTTTATCAAAGTCTCACTGCAATTATTATTTATATCACACGAATTATAATAATACACTTAACAATGTGAAATGCATAATTAATAATCACAATTTAAGTGTATATTTAAATGTTTAATTTATTACAATAATTTCTCTCAAATGCAAAAGTGTTAAAGTTTACAGATATTGCAAAAGCAACGTTATGGAACACAGTTTATCACATGCTATTCAAACTGGCAAATCAATCATATAACTGAATAGCCTAAAATCTACTGTTGATGTTGATTATTCAAAAACACAAATGCCTGACTGCTTTGGAACACAAATTAAACTCGCTATCCGTGTCATGGGGTAGCTGTCTCTGTATGACGTGTGCTAATACCTCACATTGTAATTAGTATTCAATTTTTCACAATGGTTTGGATTTTAATTTAAACTGCAATTTCAAAGAACTGAACTTTACTTGCCTTAGGGTTGATATTTTTCTCTGATGACAGCTGTTGGTTGTGCAAATGTACACTCAAATCTTCAAAGAGGTGTTTGAGCATACAGTTGATACATACCCATCGCAATTTACCCTTCAGTGCATCGGTATCATTTTTAAGTTATAATATAAATATTAATTGTTGGAAAAACCCTTAGTTATAACTGCAGCCAAAAATGTTTTTACATAAAAGAGCATCATTGCTATCAAGGGGAAAGATTTTTGAAAGTGTCTGCTCATGAGCAATAAGTCAGAATCTTATGCTGGCATGTCAGAGCTGCACAAATGTGTGCTTTTGATTGTTGTTATTCTTCTTCTTCTTATTATTATTATCAAGTTAAATCCTTATTTCTTACCAAATCAATGATAGGACCCTTTTTTACGAGAAAGAAAACACTCATGTTACTGCCCCACCAAATATATTTTTTTGAAAACACACAGGGTTTAAAGGTGCCCATTCACTTACCAGAAATTAAAAAAACAAACATAAAATACAGTTTATCACTTTGGCTAAAATGCCTTTCAAAAACTTTGCTTACCCCGGTACCCCTTGCCCCTACACCAGGCAAGATGATATTAGTAAACATCGCCATCTTGAGGTGACCGTCAGCACATGGACAACACAAGTATTCAAAAATCAGCATTCCTCTGGCCAAGTGGTCTTGTTATTATTGTTATTGTAAACAGACACCGAAGTAAAACAAGATCTACAACACGTGAATTAGAGATACTAAGCCTGTGAGATGAGGAAACTTTTGTATTCAGCCAAAATTAACTGACAGTAGATGATAAAACACAAATTGTTCACTGGAGGATGATATAATATAATATACAGATTCCCACGAACAACCATTTACACCTAGGTGCAATTTAGAGTAACCAGTGGAACTCTTGATTAACTTATTCTTATAGTATTTTTTAAATACTTTTGATGTAATCAAAAAGGGTGTTGGCAGAATCTTTTTTTGAGGATTCACAATCAGCATCATATTTTATATATTCTGTGTTTATTTTAGGGGCATTCCTTGTTAGTGGCATTTACGACCTGCTGCCCATTCTGTCCACCTATGTGAACGAGCCACTGAAGATGACAGAGTATGACTGTCCACATGCTTCTTCTATACCATATCACAATCAGTATTCATGATTCTAAAAAATCTTTATTCTTTCAATACATCAGTCATAATTGTACAGTATTTGTTCACTGTGTTTCCTCGGAATGCATTTCTGCACTTATCTTGTTTTAGGGAGGTGGCTCTTAGAAACAGCCCCAGTCAGTTAGTGTCCCAGCTTAGAACGTCCTCATCAGGCTGCGACATTGTTGTAGCTGTGGCACAAAACGACTCCCCTGAGTTCCGGAAGCAGTCAGAAGATTACTTCAAGGTAAGATCAGGATAGTTTATCAAATCATTCATTTTCTGAGTCGCTTTCTCCTGCCAGAGTCTCCCATCAATCACCCCATAAATATATCTTCAGATTTAGTGATATTTGTAAAACACATAAATAAAAATGAAATATCACTTAAAGCTTATTTCCATAAATCAAATGCACATGGAGTCATAATGCCTAGTTTGGGAACGCCTACTCTGACGCTACATTTAAAAGCTGGACCAGTCTGGTGTTAAATTTGTAAAGTGTATGTGCAAACCCCACCTATCTGTACCTTCTTATAGTCTTTGCAAGGTGCTGGAGTTAAGGTTACATTTGAAAACATACCTGACACAGATCATTTCAACATCATTGAGCAGCTTGTGGATGAAAATTACTACCTCACACAGGTAACCTCTTGATCTGCTCACATGGCTTAATTTCCTTAATAATAAATGCCAAAAGAATTCTGCTATAGTGTGTCTTAGTGCGCCCTAATTTATTACTTATTCTTTTTAGCTCCTACTAAAGATGATGGGCAAAAGCTGAGGAGATTGAATTTGTCACAGAATCATCCATGATGCACCTTACTCTCCTGGAGTTTTGTTTTATTATCCTATTTATGTGCAGTAACCTAATTAACTGTACTTTAATGGTCACTTTAACTATACATAAATCAACTCTTTATTTCCTGTTTATCATTGAATAACCAGGAATTTACACATCAGCTGTTCTGTCCTGCTGCCTGTGCGTTAATACAGTATTCAGTGTATGAATTAGTATTACTATAAAAATTCATGCACTCAAACACTTTCAGTTGTTGTTTAACCACATCTTTATCAGACATGTTGCAGATTAATGTAGCAAATTATCCAATCTTCATGAATAAATGAGCTATATCTAGGTTGGAACTGCTAGACATCCTCAAAACCTCAGTTTTAGTACTATTTGTTATATTGGAGTGTACTGAATATGTTACAGGAATCAGCATTTTTGGTCTTGCTGACCAATGCCTTGAAGATATGTATATGATGTATTTTAACAGACACAGTCTTATAATTTAAGCAAATCTTATGTAAAATTTATACTGCAAGCTTTTATGCTTCAACACTGATACTGCTATCTCTTGTGAGATCATGATCATGAACTTGTTTCATTGGTGAAGAGTGTATGCAGCGTTTCATAGACACTGCATTATCTTGAAAATTAAATCAGAAGATAAGATACATTTGGTGATTCTTATTTCTGTATTCAGTACTGTTACATTGTATTACATTTATATCACATTAAACTACAACACAAGGTTTTTTGTTGGTTTTTTTTTTTTGCATTTCTTGTTACCTCATCACTGGGCACATTGACTACTGAAACAAGAGTCTTTTTATTCTATCCCACATAGGAGATGGATCCAACTGTCAAAGCTGAGAACTGTGCAAGGGGTTATGTCCATGTTTTTCTGCACTGTCCTTTTTTTAATGCATCACACATCCTATAATTAGGTTTCAAACATTTGTTCAGAATTAGAATTAAGTTAAATTAAGTCTTACCTGCTGCTATAGCACTGCTACATAATATATACATAAAATAATTTTTTTGTTTCCACCAGAGGAGTGTTTATTTTTGATAAACAAACTAATGTTTTATAGCAAACATGGACAAGGGCACCTCATGCACAATGATGCACATTGTTTGATTTGTCCAAAATTAATGAAGATGAAGGGTTTCCCAAACAAAGAATAAGCTTTAACTGGGAATAAATAAGAATGCACATTAGGATAGTTGCTGCTAATAATAATAATCTGTGTTAAAAAATGATTGGGTTTGAATCTTGCTGCTGCATTGATATTATTGACTTTTAAAAGTTAACACACTTTGACAATTACTGTCCGAAAGCAAGGTGAATGTTGCTGAATTGTCGCTGAGAAGTAACATTGAGGAGACTATTCCATTAAGCGACATCCATCAAGCTGGAGGAGAATGATTGTTTTACTATATCAATATATAAATATTACCGTGATATTTGTCATTTATTATTACATGCTGCATTTTAGCCATGACAGCGGCAAGTCCTGTGAGTTCTGGAGACAGAGCATAAGTGATGTAGAGGCTTTAACATTGTTTTATACTCATTTAATTTTAGTATGTACTACATGGAAACGGACATGTCCTTAAAACTCATTCAAGGTTTTAGTACAATGTAGAAAAAAGAAAAGTTAACTAAAGTGAATTCTTTTTATGGGTTATTTTTCCATTTTAAGTTGTGACGATGACACTGCCTGTTCCATCTACCATTACAAAGTGTCCGCCACTTTGATTGAAACATTATCCTGTTATCCACTCGGGATAATATCTATAATCCTCTGCTAACAAACCAATCAGAGCACATGCTCCCATGTAGTACCGTACATACTTATGTTAATAGGACCCGCTATTAAGTTTGAACATGTTTTGTTTTTTTTTTATTAGGTATCTGGTGGTGCTGTTGTTGTCTGTGTTTATTGTTTTTTTTTTTTTATCGGCGAGTGCGGATTGTACACGAGCCTTATTGACACTCTTTGGTTTAGGGTTCTCTGCTTTGGCTTAAAGACTTAATTCATGATTTTTAATAGAAAAAATATGCTTCTCCTTGAAAAATATACTTCTCATGTGGTAATGAGTTGCCTAACTTCCGGTTTTGGTCTGAGCAAATAAAAGTCCGTTTTTAAAATAATTTTACACGGAAATTTTTATTTTATTATTATTGAAAATAATAATAATAGTAGTAGTAGTGGTAATAATAATAACATTTATTTTATTACCCACGACGTGAATGCCGCATGAATAGATCCCGGTTGTTTTTTCCTATGCTTGAGCGACTTCTTTTGTCAGCCAATCAGCGGACTGCGTTAAGCGTACGCTCTTAGCCAATCACAGCCTGAGAGACGGGACTCGTAGCAATACGGGTAGGAGGTAAAAATACCCGCAATAACCGGTGTGTTGGCAGATTTCCTTCGCGGACGTTTGTGGTGGTAGTAGTAGTAGTGGTAATAATAATAACATTTATTTTATTACCCACGACGTGAATGCCGCATGAATAGATCCCGGTTGTTTTTTCCTATGCTTGAGCGACTTCTTTTGTCAGCCAATCAGCGGACTGCGTTAAGCGTACGCTCTTAGCCAATCACAGCCTGAGAGACGGGACTCGTAGCAATACGGGTAGGAGGTAAAAATACCCGCAATAACCGGTGTGTTGGCAGATTTCCTTCGCGGACGTTTGTGGTGGCAGAGAAGGGAAGGGATCTCTAAAAGATGGAACGGATGTAAGGCGCGGATCTATCGTAGAACTACATCAGAGCGGAGATTCGAGATGTATGTATTTGAGCTACGTATTTATTAACTCGTCAGTAACTGATTTGTGTTGTTTATGTACGTTTCTGTGTTAGCTAGGGGTCTGTGCTAGCTACTAGTTAGCAACGACTGAACTTTAGCAGAACTTGCGTCAACGACTTATTAACATGTATCCGCTCAAAGTTATAACACCGAACAAAATACCTTTGTTTCCATTAGGGATTTCTGTTGTCTTAAAAATCACATACTAACATACTAAGTAGTACATATAAACAATTGACCACTAATGGTAACTATGGTAACCTGTCTTACTATTTTACGTCCTACGTAGTGCGGATGTACGTGTGTACGTAGTCATGAGATCCTGGTTTGTTGATATGGTGGTTAGTTAAACAGTAGGATAGAGTAAACCTACCCTGTTTGTTCGTATAAAGATATAATGTGACTTAAATTTGGTATGAAATAATTTGCTCCCTAAACACCATCACTGAAGGCTGAGGGATCTATTATACAATTCATCTAATGTACTCAGTCTGGTGTCTATCTCAGCCGACATTGGGCGAAGGCGGAGTACAACCTGAACAGCTCGCCACATCACCACAGGTCCAACACACACACACACTCTCTCTCTCTCTCTCTCTCTCTCTCTCTCTCTATCACATAGGGGCAATCAAGAATGTCAATTTAGCTCGATGTGTATGTCTTTGGACTGTGGGAGGAAACCCCTTCAAACACAGGGAGAACAGACTCCTCACAGAAATGTCCGAGCCCGGCACTCGAACCTGTGAGGCGGACGTGTTAACCACTCTGTCACTGTGCCACCGCTCATCTAATGTAGAATCTGAATTTTTAGAGAAATATATCATCTTAAATCATTCTACCAAACTGGACCTTCTCCCTTAAGGTACTTTTATGTCTGGTAGAGCTGACGGACGTTCATTATCAAGTTCATTATCAAGATGTCTTGGGTGACTTTGTCATAGCACACATATTTTGCAAGTTGGGCTGCAGGCGGTGATGATTAAAATAACCTCAGTTATTTTACTCAGTATCAGCCTCTTAATTACTTATTGCAGTTAATGGGACACTTCAGGTCCAAGTGGATTTTTTTTTTTTTTACAAAAAGTAATGAACGAATAAAAGAAGAGCTTGACAGAGATTAAAATTTTTTTTGAGCAGTTGTTCCTGGATTCTCCTTTTAGTAAACACATACAGTTTAGTGCAAATGTTTGCATACCTCTAGAGCAAAGTGCAAAAGACATCATTTAGAGCACAAATTCCATCTATCCATTATCTGTATTACTTATCCATGAGAGTCACAGAGGAGGTAGAACCCAATCCAAGGATGGCTTCAGGCAAGAGGTGGGGGTGCACCCTGAACAGGTCGCCACTATATTGTAAACTGTAAGCTAAAGGCCATTTTTTTGTGTGTTTAAATATAAGATGAATTTGCATTCAGCTGTACATCCAAACCCCACAGGTTCCTCCTCCCATACATCATTGACAAACTTGGAAACTAAGCATACATTTACAAATTTTAATGAATTGACATTGCCCTTATAATGGTCACAGATCAATTATGACTTTTCTGTAGATATGATGCCTTTATGGTCACTGTGAGATGTGTTTATGGGGGTTTTTTTGGCCAGGGAGGCAGAGAGGAACAGAAGGAGGGAGTAATTCCAAGCCAGGAGAGTTTCAATATGTACTGCTTATCAACAGAGCATGAGAATACAATTCCAGACCCAGACTTTGATGTATTGACTGGGTGATAGTGAGATCAGTGTAACAAGGCTGAGGTCTGGGATTTCTTGTAGAGCCCAATCTATGGAGATTAGTAAGTTATTTATGCAATGGCATTTTTGTAACACCACCCAACAGAAACCGAAGGGGAAAAAAAGCTCCATTAGGGAGAACTAGCTCTCCAGATTGATCCCATTCATGGTGAAATACTTGCATGGATGAGCATGCAAGGGACAAACGCTCTCAACGGTGCGATCAACCATCAGCGACCGAAAGTGTATGCAACAAACTTAGAAAGATGCCTTGCGTTCTTGAACCAGTAAGTCCAAAATAGTCTCATTCTCTTTGTTAATTGTAAGCGTCTGGGAAAACATTCATGTTACTGGGGGTATTTATTTTATGGGGTTTTTGCTCTTTTGGTCTAACTTCCTGGATCTTGGTCTTTTTGTCATTTGTAACAGAGCTTCCTTCTCCTTCATGAAACTCTTCGGGATAGTTAAATTCACTCTCTGAATGCTTGTGGTCACTCATGTTAAAAAGCTACCAGCAGTGAATCTAATGTTTTACATTTTCCAATAAGCAAAAGGGGAAAAAAGGAAAATATTTAATTTGTTGTTCATGTTTTGATCGAGTGCTGGTGGGCTAATAAAAAGGTGGGACATTATGGTCTGCTGAACACCCAGTTAAATTGTGCATTTTGTGGAGGCCATATAATAAGAAATGAATAAATTTTTTCATTTTAGTATTCACTATTTATCTCTCACTGCAAGTTTGAATCCTAACGATGTCTGATCATGGATGACTGGGACCTTGTGTATGTCAAATAGGGTGAATAGCAGTTTCATTCAAGGGTGTTACGCCTTCATGTGACACAGCATGAGCAGAAGTTTGAAAAGATGTGGCTGGTATGGCTGTCATATAATTTGGGACAGCAGGCAGGTAGATGGAAAGAGGTGTTCTGGATAAGAGCGTCTGCTAAATGCTGTAAATGTAATGTAAATGTAGCAATGGTGGTGGTGGTAGTAGCACCATAGTAAAGGCTCATAGTACACTATACTGCCAAAAGTATTCACTCACCCATCCAAATAATTGAATTTAGGTGCTCCGATCACCTCTATGGCCACAGGTGTATGAATTCAAGCAGCTAGGCATGCAGACTGCTTCTACAAACATTTGTGAAAAAATGGGTTGCTCTCAAGGAGCTTAGTGAATTCCAGCCTGGTACTGTGATAGGATCCCACCTGTGTAACAAGTTCAGTCGTGACATTTCCTCACTACTAAATATTCCACAGTCAACTGTCAGTGATATTATAACAAAGTGGAAGCGATTGAGAATGACAGCAACTCAAACACGAAGTGGTAGGCCATGTAAAATAACAGCGCGGTCAGCAGATGCTTAGGCGCATAGTGCACAGCGGTCGCCAACTTTCATTATTCAGTTGCTACAGACCTCCAAACTTCATGTGGCCTTCAGATTAGCTAAATATCAGTGCATAGAGAGCTTCATGGAATGGGTTTCCATGGCCGAGCAGCTGCTTCCAAGCCATACATCACCAAGGATCGGATGCAGTGGTGTAAAGCACGCTGCCACTGGACTCCAGAGCAGTGGAGAGGTGTTCACTGGAGGGATGAATCACACTTCTCCATCTTGCAATCTGATGGACGAGTCTGGGTTTGGTGGTTGCCAGGAGAACGGTAAGAAGTGTGAACTGCGGAAGAACTTGACTGCCTGCACAGAGTCCTGACCCCAACCCAATAGAACACCTTTGGGATGAATTAGAGCAGAGACTGCGAGCCAGGCCTTGTTGTCTAACATCAGTGTCTGACCTCACAAATGCGCTTCTGGAAGAATGGTCAAAAATTCCCATCAACACTCTCCAAAACCTTGTGGAAAGCCTGCACAGAGGAGTTGAAGCTGTTATGGCTGCATGGGGTGGGCTGATGTCATATTAAACCCTGTGGATTAAGAATGGGATGTCACTTAAGTTTATATGTGTGTGAAGGCAGATGAGCGAGTACTTTTGGCAATGTAGTGTGTGTGTTTGTTGTAATCCATGTGAAATGAGCCATAAGCTCTTTACTTTCAGCTCCCTAATAAGGTGTGGTCTGCATTTTTGTTCGCTATACTCTTACCTTTTATGCATTATGCAGCATTATTAATAAACCTGAATGACTTCACACGTTTGTTCACGACTTCACACAGCCTTACTTACTCATATTTTGTGAAAACTGATTTTTCTCTTGCTGAAAATATAACATAAATATAAATCAGAAACGAGTTCGGGACCCAGAGTGTGGTATTTCTGATTTCAGCATATAATCAAAAATATGAAAAGCAAACCAGTATTAGTTTTTTCTATCCATTCATGAAACAAATAATACTGAATGAAATTTTTAAAAATTCCTTTTCCAAATTGAATTGAATTGAATATGGAAAGAACGAATCACACACATGAACATATCGTGTTCCGGTTTTATTACATTCTTTTCTAGTAGTGTGGATTAAGTGATGTTTGTGTCACAGATAAGGAATGTTTTCTTTGTTAGTAGAATTCAGATATTGACACGAGTTATTATCAAACACACCTGGTCGAAAGTAATGGCTTAAAATGGGGCAAGACTTTTTCCACTGATCTTAACATGTCTTTTGATATAGGATTGGTTTCGGCATTCAAGGGCATTTTTCCATCAAAGGAGCTGAGCGACATTTACTCTGAGCAACATAGGAAATGTAGTGAAAATCGACAAAAAATGGGTTTGGTGGACACCGACAGTATAATAATGCACTAGTTCCTGTAGTATTTTACACACGGGCTTGTAAATAACATGAACCAAAAAAAAAAAAAAAGATAAATAAAACAAAGCTGTTTATTAAAGCTTCCTCTACAGAAAAGTTGTGAAATGTTGTGGTTTGCGATTACACTCTGACATGACAAGTTGTGTTTGTTTGTTTGGTTTTAATAATGAAAGCAAAGACTTTATATCTGCTATTACATAAGTAATAACATGAACTAGTTTTATGAACGTTTATGGCATTTTAGCAGAAGCTATTATCAAGACTAACTTGGTTATTATTATTTTTATACAACTGAGCATTAAGGGCCTTGCTCAAGGGCCCAACAGTGGCAGCATGGTGATACTGGGGTTTGAACCCCCGACCATTAGATTACTAATCCAGAGACTTATTCACTGAGCCTCCCCTGCTATACACAACTATAAAAGGAGAAATATTATTAATGTAGTTATTTAACTTAATAATAAATGTTATTTGTTAGTGTTTCCAGGTTGTTGTGATAGACACTAACACTTTAGGATGTGTTCTGTATGCAACAGGTTGCATAATACCTCTGTTATTGATCATTTTCCTAAAACAGCCCTACATGTGGTTTATTCATGAGTCATAGGTGCGCTTATTTCTAAACCTTTGTTTCTTAATCCAAACAGAATCTGTTTACTTATTGAATTAAATTAAAATATTAATAGCTTTTAAACTTCATCAGGATGTTAGTTGAGACAGCTTTTTTTTTATTTCACAGTTGATTCATGGCATTTATTAAGACGTTTATGCCATGCTGTGTGCTCAGGGTCTGTCAATCCTCTGAGGCTCAGAGGGCTGGTGCCTGAGGGAGTGTACAGACACAGGTGATCAAAAACAACAAGAGCAAAGCGTCTGCCACACAGAACTGTATGAAAATGCCTGACTGTGGGGCAAATGGCATTTAGCCGTGCTCTTCTGTTCTTAGCTAATCAATAATCCATGCAGGTAAAAGTTTAAAAGCCACCGTACTGAAAGTTTTCCTTAGTCATGATTGCAAAGGTTAGCTGTTCCTGGCTATATGAAGAACACTAGGGAAAGATTTCAAAGGGAGAAGAAGAGGAAGAAACAGGGATCAGTTTTTTCCTGCAGGTGTGCAACAGCAGTGCAGTGAATGGACCAGAGAAAGAGAGATCAGAGAAGAGCACGAAGAAGAAAGAAGGGTAAATAATGTGGAATCCATGTGTCTCTAGTGACTAAAGGATTGTTTCTGGTTGCAAACATAGAATGAAATGTCGTTTATTTAACTAAAGCTGTTGAAGAGATTTGATTTGTGTGTGTGAGAGAGAAAAACAGTCAGATTTGTCGGTAGAATAACATTGCTCGATGTTTTATTTTTTTTTTAGTTTTTTAGTTTTTCTTTTAGAGTATAATTTTAAGTGGTTTAACATTACACCTGAAGAACATTTGTTCTTAAAGCAGCATGATTTCAGTAAAGGTGCTGATATCTATTTTTCCAATTCAACACTTAAAAAGTAGTAATAAAATAAAGGGTTGGTATCCAGATGTCCATTTTTTAGGCAAATGATTATGGGCGGTCCAGGTAGTTCAGGATCGTGACGCTCTCACGTCTCTCAGGTTTTCACTCGGTTCTCTTTTGTTTTCTTTCTGTACCATAAACCTGCTTAACTACCTCTGTTCTTTTGTATTTTGTATATGGTTTGTAATTTATAAAACAGACCATAATGAAGAAATTCTTCTCAACTTCAGGCATTTGAAATGCATTCTGTATCACTGACCCCACAGAACCAGTTCAAAGACAGAGAGCCCACCCGTACCTTTCATGCCCTGTTTTTTTTTTTACTTGTTTTATGTGTTGAGTGAGAAAGTAGGACTTTTTATGTTCTATAATGTTAAAGGATAATTTTTGTTAGCAATTATGCATTGTATACATGCATTAAGGTAGTAATTACCCTGTAGTGTTTGCCAGGAAGTTGTTCTCTGTTATTTGATGCTGTTGTTTAGTTAATTATCCCCTAATGTATAATGCTTGGTTAGAGAATAAGGGAATTGAGACCTAAAAAAATACTCTGGGTTTTGCAGACTGAAGACTCCATTGAAATTGTTAAATGAGCAGACGACAAAACTGCTAAAGTCAAAGGTTTAATGCTACTAGTGCACAGGGTTAAATCATGCAAACATGGCTTTTGCATAAGCATTAACTTGGGTAACCACTGTGTAGTGCATGTGAGCATGACCTCACTGCTCCTGTATCCCTGCAAGTGAGCTTATTTAAATGACTTGCTCGACTTCTCCAATGGGTTCCCAGGTTAGTGTGTCGTGTTTGCTCTGTGGGTTTGCATCTAGATTACAAACATAAGTCAAAGTCTCACCTGAAGCCTTGCCCAAAACACATGCTGTTCTAAAACCATAAAACTAGCACCACCTTATCAGCCTGCACTTAGGCAGCCCCAGACATAACGATGTACTGTGTGTTCTGACACTTTTCTATCATAGCCAGCATTAAAAAATGTTTGTGCTACAGTAGCTCTTTTGTGGTACCAGATCTGACGTACCAGCCTTTGCTCTCAACACATATCAGTCTTGGGCACTCATGACACCCTTGTTTGTTCTTCCCTGGACCACTTTTGCTAGGTACTTACCACTGCATACCAGGAACATCCCACAAGACCTGCCATCTTGGAGATGAATAGACCCAGTCTTTTATTCAACACAATGTAGACCTTGTCAGAGTCACTCACATTCTTACACCTGTTTATTTTTCCAGCTTTCGACTCATCAACTTCAAGAACTGACATGCACACTTTTTGCCAAATACATCCCACTCCTTGGCAGGTGCAACTGTAATGAGATAATGTGTGTTAAATGAGCAGGTGACAAAATGAATATATATATTATAAACAGTACTACAATTTTATGGGGATGAGTACTGTTATTTTTTCCCCACATACAATATACTTAGCTCTACTGCAACATATCAAGCACTGTTCTACGGAAAATC
>JAOUQZ010000004.1:6981852-7015629 GCA_028564935.1 Neosilurus hyrtlii
ACGGGACGACATGCAGTAATTGATCTGGGTAACAATGAAGGTAATGGAATTTTATA
The DNA here is from genome assembly GCA_028564935.1 of Neosilurus hyrtlii. Taxonomy (NCBI): domain Eukaryota; kingdom Metazoa; phylum Chordata; class Actinopteri; order Siluriformes; family Plotosidae; genus Neosilurus; species Neosilurus hyrtlii. Next base: position 6,981,909 of record JAOUQZ010000004.1, read on the forward strand.
AACAGCACAGAGGGTAAAGCCAGTCACGACTGGTTGCACACACGATGTTTGGTTGATAAATACAGAGTGTGTGCACAAACACTTTCTTGGTATTTAGCACTTAGTATTTTAAACACAATTTTATAAAAGGTTATATCAAAAAAATTATGATTTTGATACAGCATTTCTTAGTGCTGTGTGCAGTGGATTGTTTACATACCAGCTTCTTGGAGTAAGGAGAGCATGTTGCCAATCAGGCGCTTGGCAGTGTTGGGATCTGGTACTCTTGGGTGGATTTGAATCATCATAAGAGACGGGAAATCTCTCAGCATTGTTTCTGGATACTAAGATTCAAGAGACACAACAACATTCAAAATTATTAAATCACATCAGGTTAAAATTATTAACCTTATCAGTCTAAATACCACAAAATGCAGAAGGCTGTCTGCTGCGACAATCGGAAAACACAATCCTTTCAGTGCATAATCTTTAATAATCTTCAAATGAATTCAATTCAATTTTATTTGTATAGCGCTTTTTACAATTGACATTGTCACAAAGCAGCTTTACATAGTAAAATTAATTTAAGGAGAAATCTAAGAATTTTTCTACAAGCCCCTACACACTAATACTAAATTACAATGTAGAATCTAAAAATGCTTGCTAGTAGTGCTTTAATTAATTGAGTGAATCAATGCTAAATAGAAATGCAATTAAACTGTAAATAAATAAAGTTAAAATAAATGGCTCCATGGTTTGCAGTTAGATCTCATCGAATGATAGTTTTGCCTGTGTAGCCAAGTGAAATTCTCCAGTCTTATACACTCAAACAAATGACAAGCAAAACATGATAACTGACATACTCAACCCATATCAATAAAACCTGATTCTGATCTGATTTATGACTAGTGTATGCGCTTTTTACCCAAGTTTACCAATATCGGTAAATTATAAAGCCACATATCATGACTGTACTTCAAATACAATTTATTTATTCCCCTGTAATGTAACATTGATAATTCTGGAGCTATTAGTTAAGATAGAGAGGTGATGGTGTCCTCCTTTTCTCTCACCTGGGAGGTCGTCATGGCAGTCTTTGCATCAGTGAGGGCTAAAGCAAAGCCACAGATGCCAACCTCGTCCTCCAGCACCAGGTCACAGTGTTTCGATGGAGGAATCTGACCATCCACTAGCCTGAGTGGAAAGGATACAAGGACTACTGTGACTGCATGATGTATAACAGCTAGATCAATGTAGCTAAAAATGGCAAAACTGTAAGAAGTCTGTTAAATGTCTTATCTCCCAAAAATGTAGTCCAGTGAAAGTGACTGTAATATCACCTGTCACCAATTAAAGCAGGCTGCTGGGGCGTCTCACTCTGAATCTCCTTGGATAATCTCAAAATCTCAGACTGTAAAACACACACACACATTATAGCCATATGAGCTCAGGAGTAGCAGTAGGGCCATGTCATTTTGCAACTCAATAAGTCAGTCACCTTGTCCTTTGAGGTACATGGTCGAATAGTATACAATCTAGAGGCAGGAGGGCTACGAAACAGATCTCGGTTCCCGTGGCATGGAAGCATCCTCTAGATAACATAAAACCAAATTTGAACTAGTCACTTAATTATCCTTTAAAGCATTAATTTGCCTTGTTAGTAAATATTTAATACATAATAAAAAGCAAAAGACAAACAAATTTTACCTGAAACTCTCCAGAAAGTCCACCTCTAAAGCCCCATGGCTCTGGGTCATCATTTATAGTTTGAAAAGGAGGAGGGTCACGACCACCTATTTCCAAAAAAGCAGACCCAAAAAAAAAAGAAAAGAAGGGGGGGGGGGGGGGGGGGGGGGGTGGGTGTTGTTTATTAATTAATTAATTAGTTAGTTAGTTAATTAATTAATTGTTCGTTTATTCATTCATTCAATCATTCATTCATTCATTTATTTATTAGACGATGCTAACCAGCCAAGATGCGTTTCTTCTATCCCATTCGCTTAAGGTTAGCATCAGGTCAGCAAGCTAACAGTGGAGCTGGCCAGCTTGTGATAAGTAAATGAGATTTTTATGGTTTACTTTTTTCATTTTTAATGTGTGGTATTGATGATGCCGAATGCTGCTGGTGTCAGGGATAGCAGACAGCTACAAGCACCAACCAAGGCAAAACTAAAAGTAGTCCTTAAGTGCACATACGTTCTTTCTGCTACATCTACCCGGACAGATAAGAAGATTAAATTATATCAGAGAACAATTATGGTGTGTTGCTTCCCCAACATGTTAAATAAACCTGTTTAAAAAGTAGTTAAAAACAATAAGTAATTAAAGTAATAATAATAATAATAATAATAATAAATCATATTTTTAATTATGTAACTCATAATTCCAGTTCATGAGTACCTACCCAAACTGTTGACGAATGCTCTGGCTAGAGACACACCGCTCTTTATGTCACAGATGTAATTGTACAGATCGTACAGAATCGTTCTGTTGGGTGCATTCGACAGCCTGTTAAACATTCGAACAACTGCAGCACACAATTCTTCAAAGTGCTCAGCTCTCTCGCGCCACTCTTTGGTCTGTGAGGAGATTTTAAAGGAATAACATCATAATATGAACAATAAATGTACAGTATTTTTATAACCCGTCATATCATGTAAAACATTATCTAATATTGGGCTCACAAGTCACATAACAGTACAAAAATGTTTTTTTAAATTCCCAAGATATCAAAGACGTGCGTCCAGGAATCTATTGAAGCATGTGGATTGGGGCAGATTAATTTTCCCACTGAATGCGTTGTGCGGCTCACAAGCTCAGGTTTTATGATGTTCCAGAATTCTGACTCACCCTGTTGTTCTCGGCTACCACAAGGCCAAATGTGGCAGCGTCACTATTGCCTCGTAGCCACTGCAGCTCTTGCAGCATGGTGAGGGCAGTGGAACCATATTCATAGGGCAGGTAGAAGAGATCAGCAAGCAGTGTGAGATCCTCCAGGGTGAGGGGCTCAGCTGTGTACAGCGGGTTCTCTTTGGGTCCCGGTATGTACTCATCTGTCTGCATGGGCTCCTCATCAGATGCCTCTTTCTTAGCAAGACCACTACCTGCGCGGGACACTGCAGAGACACAATGTATCTAAGCACAGATGGAATTTTAAACATTTTTTTTTTTTTTTTTTAACATTTTACCCAAAGCAGTATTACAATTATTTTATGTAAAGCCTACAGAAATCAAACATTTTACCATCAGGTTGATCAGCCACACCAAACTCAACCAGCCATTCAGTGAGGGCAAGCCGCAAAGCCTCCTTGGGGTTGTAGTCAGACCCCTGATCTTCACCATCTGTAGAAAACAATACCAATAAATTGATAAAATATTATCAAAAAGTTACATCAAACAACTAACCATTCAAGCTGCCACTTGGACCAGCGTACCCATAGCAACATCCTTCTGGCCAGTGTTAGATTTGCACCAAGTGGCTAGTGTATGAATAGCCACAAAGTTGAGCTCGAATTCACAGTTGGGGTTGGTGAGCACTCCTCGGAGTTTGGGAATGAGTTCTGTAGGGCGATTCTTGAAAGGTCCCAAGAACAGCCGCTGGGGGTCATAGTCGTTCGCATGGATGTTGTCCCAAATCACTGGCGGCCTTCTTAGAACGTCGGACACTTCCTCAATGGACTCCAAAGAAATATCATTGGACACCACTTTTGGTCCTGAGAAGAATGAAAAGCAGACAGTCAAAACTCCAGATTACATAAATGACATTTCTTCCTCCTTAATGTAAATAAAAATATTGTGGTGTCTGCTATTTCCATTTAAAACAACACTGCTATGATTTGTAGCATAATTGTTAAAATTCAATGTTTAGTAAATTACCAGAAACACTGCAAAACTTAAGATGTAAACATTGGACACCAAATTATTATTATTCATTCATAACATTTTCTCATTTCTGATTGGTGGAAAACCACCAGCTGATCCTTGGTATTCTTCTATGAGCCGACGTATTCATCACTGACATCAAATAAGTTGAATGATTATTGCACGACTGGTATGCGCCTCATAGATTTGATCTCCTTTTTGTCATTCCTTCTACATCCAGAATGCAGTAAATTGTGCCTGGCTCACATAAATAAATCACCAATAAGACTGTCACTACAAAAAGATTAATTCTGTCAGTAAAATAGTAACAGTAACAGAAATCCACCTTGCAAACTCAGGATAATGCTTGAATCAAAATGGCAGACAAAAATGCATTGTTTGCTATGTTCACTGATTCTGAAATCCTAGCCATTCAACAAAATGTCCCAAAAAATGTGAGAAAAGCTACAAAATGCTAGCTTCACTTTTTTCATAGAAAAAAGCATGATTACTGTCAGACTTTAATAATATTTTATTTAAAATAAATAAACAAATGAAACAAAATATTATACATATATTATAATTTCAGTTTGCTTCCTTAATAGTATATACTAATTCAATTATTCGCCCCAGGCCTGGGTCCATCGCTAAATAGTCACCTCAACGTTTCCTTCTTGGGGACTATTCAGCAATATGTGCCTCGCCTTCAGTGAATAATTGTTATAATGTAATAAAGTTCTGATTACTTTGGCACATAATCAGATATCACATTCTTTTAAATAAAGTGTCAGGTTAATTAGAAGAGTGCTGTACTGGATATTTTAAATAAATAAACATAAATGGACAGGGTTTCTGATCCTACCAGTCCAGAGAATATCAATCCCAGGAAGGAGTTTCTCTCCCACAGTGTTTAAATACGAAGACTGACGCACATTAGGAACACAGTTTCTAGCACAGTAATCTGCAAAAGAAAAAAAACAGTGTTAATGAAATTTTACCTACTGCAAAATATCCATGAATTTACATCTACATTCTGTTTAATACACATTGCTTACAGAATTAGTAAAGGGGTCTTCATGCTAGGCTTGTTTATCGACCAAGAAAAAAAAATAACTGGCTGGGAATTTCATGCTAATCTGGAAAAAGGCAACTTATGCAATACCCTGTATCTGTATCATCATCAATTACAAAAATAACAGAGGTTATTTAATACTGGTTTAATTCTGGTGATGAGGAGTTTGTTTGCCTTCATGGTTGCTAATGAGGTAAATTAAAAGAAGGCTAGGAGCTACATTTATTTTGCAGATAAGGCCATCCACATTGTTTGGAGAAGGTGTTGTGCAGTTGCACATATATTACATGTTGAGTAGAGCAATTAAAAGTAACATAGATGTTACCTGTTGGGCAGAAGAGAAAGGTGTGAGGCTCTTGAAGGTGCTGATACACTTGATTGGTGATGGAAACTTGTGCATGAGCAAAGGAGCTAAAGGCCTCCTTATCAGCAGCACACATTTCTGGCTCAATGTCATCAAAAAGCAGGGCAAAAGATTTACAGCCAAACTCACACACCTGCCGTGCAAAAAATTTAATCACTCCCATCAGATTTGGCACAGAGACAATTATAGAATGATCCTTAAAATTAAACTAGAAGTTCTCATAGAAAAGTGGAGTGCTGTGAGGGGCAATAAATCCAAGTCTATATAGTCCGCTGATACGTAAGCTACCGATCCCAAGCAAACTGACACTCTCGACCGTCCCACAATCGTGCCACGCATGCGCTAACACATAAATCGAGTCGCCCATGGAATTCTGGGAGGACCAAGGCCCCACCAAATATCGGCTTTAGCATCCAGGTGGAAAAGCACAATTAGTGTTGCTGTTCTGCTAGCTTCACAGCAATTATTCACCTGCTCCGTGAAACAGTGATACTTATGGTCATATCTTATCAACTGTAAATCCATTTTCATGATGAGATAGGATAAAACTTTATCAGTGAATGACTGACAGGGTATGTCTGAAATCATGTAATATTTACCTGATCTAGTTTCTTCTTAAGAGCAGAAACCTCTTTAGAGTTTGAGAATGTAATATCCAGCCCAGGTGAAATGGCGTAGATGAACTCAACGTCATGCTCTTTCGCAGCAGAAATGAGCGTGATCAGTTGTTCTTCAAAGACATAAAAGATATTTGGATATTAGAAAATCATTTCTATGCTAAAATAAATAATGTAAATATGGGATCTGTGACTTCTGTTATTCTGTATACCTCACTGACATCTATTCCATTTTCCCTCAATTTTTCTAATACACATGTTCGTATCAAAGTTTGAAATTCAGTATCCAAATAAAAAGCTGTAATGAGTTTCTTACCTGCCTCCTCTGGGGTATACAGCTCTCTCCAGTACATTCTGTGTTTGTAGTCATCCTTTGGGGCATAAAGGTATGTGTTCAATCCCCATTTCTTCTCCCTGGGTTAGTAAAACACACACATGGGTCATTCTCATAGAAATGCATATTTTATGTCCAACTCTTTATATACCCAATAAGTTTTTTAAAAATATTGCAGTATTTTTTTTTTGTATACGTAAATCAAATGTTATAATCACAGCCAAATGTATGTAATAAATGCAACACCTATCTTAACTGTAGTTATGTGCACAAATGCTTAATTAATGTGCTGTGTCCCCAATACCATTGTCACTACTTTAGTATCAGTTCTACAGTTATTAAATGGGATTTGCATAGATCTGTTCTGATATAAAAGTACCTTCACGTGATGACAATTTAAGCTGTATATGTACAAAGCGTTTTGAGCATATGAATTTATGTCCCCAAGAACTTTGACAAGTCTGTTACGTCAGTTCTGTTAAAGTCCTGTATTAATATTGTTGTAATTTATGATTCAAAAAAGCTGGAGCTTCAAAACTTTGCAGAAATAGCCTCTGTACCATAGCGTTTATTTGTAGTTATTTTGCAAGTACTTCTGTGAAAATCATTCCTTGGGAAGGTGCAATTAGAAATTACACACTTTCATGAGAATGACCCACATACAGGTTATAGATTCTGTAGTCATTTACAAGGTCTACCCACATCTGTACTTGTAGCTATAATAATACCTGGAGGAGGTCAGGGGATGCATAGTTTCTTTTCTCACCTGCATAACTAACAAACCGACAGTGGGACACAGACAGTGGCGACACTGAGGAGGGTAAGTTAATAGTAGTGTGCAATGACAGAAATATTATTTATCATTATAGTGTCTGGGACAATATACTGTCTAACAAAAAAATTATCATGACATCATCAGAGCCTTAAAGAGAAATTAAAGAGAGTGGTTTTCTCTACTACGCTGGTTTGTGTTTAATGAGTTACTTCTCTGATTTCTCCCTTTTGGTTTGGAAACACAGTTGGTACAGTGCTGCCACCGCCTGTAATGCAGTGTGGTTTTCACTTCATTTATTTCCAGTTACTAAATGATTATTCTTATGGGCAGTGGAGCTAATCTCTTACAGGGAGGAGGTGGTAGCACATAGACTTATGCCAGCATTTCAGTTTTGTTCCTTGTATTTATGTAACTATTGAATTATTGCGATTTGCGTTTGGAACATACTTGATTGATTTTGGACTATACCTAACTTTCTACATTACCAACTTGGGTTTTTTTCCATTTCAGATAATACATGGTTTTTTTTCGGTCTACCAAAATCTGTAGAGCACCTGCCCGTAGAGCTACTAGGAATTTAGAAATTTTGCATGCCCTGCATTTCAAAGCTTCTTCCATGTGCAGTGTCAATCTCCACAACTGCTTGAGAGGTTCAGTTGGCCTCTTAATTGCTTCTATGACTAACTCTTACTAGATCACTGAATTTTGGTGGACATCTTACTCTCATCATAGTACACAGGAGTGCAATGTTCCTGACAATTTGTTATATTAAAGAACTGATGTTACAGAAATGTAGGATTTAAAAAAAGAATAATAAATAAATAATAAACACTGTTCTTTTATTAGTATTATTATTATTATTATTATACTTATACTTCATTAATCCCTCAAGGGAAATTATTGCCTCTGCATTAAAGCCATCCAAATTGAGCATACACACACACACACACACTCGGAGCAGTGGGCTGCCACATACATTGGGGTGCCCGGAGAGCAGTTGGGGGTTAGGTGCTTTGCTCAAGGGCACTTCAGCCATTAAGGTGGAGGAAGGAAAGGTGCAGCTCACTCCCCCATTGCCTACATATTTCCTGCTGGTGCGGGAATCAAACCAGAGACCTTTTGGCCCCAAAGCCGCTTCTCTAACGATTAGGCCACGACTGCCCCCATTGATATAATCAGAGACATTTTTTTCTGAACTCTCCTTCGGCTCCACGTCGCTGGTGTTCTTTAACAAACTCTAATCTTCCAGTAACAGGTTGTATTTGTATTGCGATCAGGTGACACTTTAATTGCACACAACTCATTACCTTAATATTCAGTTAATTATGTGAATTCCCAATGCAACTGGTTGAGCCAGTAATTTAAGATAACTCACCCAAACTGGGGTGTGAGTTTATGCAATCAAAACTTTTGTTTATTTATTTTCAATAATTCTTTTGCAAACTATCATTTGCCCATTCCACCTGAATGTTTGTGTACATTCATGATGTAAACAATGACAAATAATTCAACAAGATACTTATGCATGCCACTGTATTCATGTGTTAATAGTGTACAATATGTAACCATACAAGGTAGGTGCACCAAATCAGATGCCAACAAAGTTTACGATGAACCAGACAGATAATATATATGAGTACCATTATCCAAGCATATAAAGCTTTTATTACCTCCTAAACAGTACCTTCCTTTGCTCCATAGTCCACGGACGGCCATAAAACCCTGAAAAATCAAAGGTCAGTTTACATTCAGCTCTTAATAACCCAGTTCAGCAGTATAGCTTGTTTCTACTGAACCCACACTAGATTATCATCAGCACTAATACAGTACAGTTCAGTATTTCTTTTGCTCCAGGTGTAACTCACCCTCCACTACCCCACTGAGGAACATCCTCTGGCTGGTGCTCATCTCTGACACTGTTGCTAACTCGGCGTCTCAGACTCTTTTTCACGGCAGATTAATTCAAAAAGCTGGACAATGTACAGGGACACTGTGTTAATCCCTCCAAATGAAAGGCATTAGTGAATACTACACTTCTGTCTTCCGAACCTCACTTTCTCTTCTCAACTTAATGCGTTACAAATCTAAACTAGGCGTGTTTACACGACAAAACACACTCATCCTACCAGTTAATAACGCACCCATACGTTTTTATAATGCGCCTAGACCAGTTCCTCGTTGCACTTTGTATTTACACCAACTGCGCATGCGCGTAACCTGTCACGCGGCGGCTGTTGGATGTGTCAAACTCCACCCAGCTTAAGTGTTCTGACTGATTGCGCATGCGCCAAGTTTCTCACATGCAGTCTGCTGATTGGAAGTGTTAGACGTTATTCAGGACACATTGGCAGCTATTAAATAATTAACAGTGTTTTAACCCACGTTTGGATGAATTATTTTGATCATTATTATAGTATTGATTGGCTCCAAGTGTCTCCAACACACTGAGCCTGAGAGGGCATCACAGAACAAGATCTGGTAGAGGTTAAGGGGAATGCATTAACATGTCAGGAGGTGAAAAGCTTGAAGAGAATCCGTACTGCTTTATCCAATAACTTGACCATAACATCCCACTCTTGTGACCCCATTAAGGATTCACCTTTAGGATTAGGTTTGACTTGGACGTGATGGTTACTGATCTTGGAGATCAGGAAGACTCACCCTGGACTATGGCACTTCAGTTATTGGAGAATTTTTACTTTTTATATGATCAGATTGTTCCCTGGAATCAGATCAAATATAGTTTGATTCAGTTTTGAAATGCTTTTTTTTTTTTATCCACATGGTCACAAAGCAGATTTTCAAAACTGGATGGGATTTAACAAAACTGAACAAAAGTGACAGCAAGTGAAATGACAAAGAAGAAACCTTTAGACCCAAAAGGGAACCCATCCTACCTGGAGTGATAAAGGCTAGCATGATTATCAGTTACACAGCAGTTTTTCCTCACACACACACAATTGTAAACTATAAAGTTAAAAAAAAAGTTAATGAGCAAAGTTTTGAAGATTACAACAGCAGTTCCTTAGTGCTAAGTTGCACTATCCAAGTGAGACTATCCACTGAAATAAGTGGGAAACTTGGGTACACGTTTAATTACAGGCAAGTCTCAATGACTAAAGCAGGACTGGAAAGTGAAAGAAGCAAAAGCAGTGGGATTGTATCAGGATCAGGCAACACTACCACAAGACAGCATTCCTAACCCATTTTTTTCTAAACAATGTTCAACAAACATTACACCAAAAAAATAATGTTCAAGCAATATTTATTTTATTCAACATAAGGGCCACCTTTTTCATTCCAACTTAGAAAACATGACATTGTAATGCTAGGGCTATTACTGAAAAACAATTAAATTATGATTCATCTTTTAATATCCTTTAATGCTTTTTCTGTTTTTATATAAGTCAAACTTTTTTCTCTATTATATGCACTTCAATAGAAGGTTTTTAACTTCAATGTCACAAAAAGAACACTACGGTACATTTAGTGTCAGTGTAAGTGCAAGCTCTTTGGGAGTTCTGAGGTAATTGCATGATGTGTCCAACATGATGCTTATTATTATTAAATTTATTTTTTCTACCCTGCGGTCCATCCCTTAATCATCTTGGAGGACTCTGTGCTACGTCCTTATTCCACGCTTGGCTTGCTTCAGCAGAGCGTCAAAATCAAGTGTGTCATCCTTGCTTCTTCTTGGGGCTGGGTCCATGTCGCGGTTGGAATCTGGGGGTGAGACAGAAGTAAAATTCCAGGTGTTTGGCTTAGACTGTGTGGCACAATAATATAAGAAACCGGTCCCTGTGAATTAGCTGTTACTATAGAAATGATAATGTATTAAACACGCACATATGCCTGCTCTTTCAGTTATAGTGGTCTCAAAGTTGAGAACTCAAAAGTGCTGTTATATTTAACACAAATACAGTCTATTGCACATTATGACCAGGAAAGGTGAGGGTGCTATTTACCTAAGTGTGTTAAAGGCATAATACTATTTTTCAATAGATAAACTTTTGCTTGTTCTCACTCAGAATAACAATGGAATCAACATTAAACAGGTTTTCTTTAAGAAGCAATAGAGACAAGATAGCATACAAACCTAAATCCATGTAGTCTGATTGGCAGAACTGCCGTCTACCACCAAAGCAAATATCAAACGGGAGCTCATCTGGCTGTCTCAACTTTGTCCCTTTCTCTATGGCAGCAAAAGCGTCGTCAGTGTTGTAATATGTGATAAATCCATAGTTGTCTCTATAAATGGAAGGTATGGAAGGGAAACAAAAGAAAAAACAGTTTAGGTACAGATTAAAAAAGGGAGTAAGATTTACATGACTTGTATGTGAAAACTCAATTATAAGAAAGATTATAAAATTTATAGGAGTTGAGTATCTCCTATAAAATCAATTTTCATAACTCAGCTTATCAGTGCCCCCACCCTCTTTGCCATAGATTTTCACTGCAATTACATCTTTTACAGAATGCAAGTTGTGTGGATTGGACAGGTTGCAGATGTGGTGAGGCATCTGTTGTAAATCAAGCACGTTGTTTCCAGGTGTCAGAGATGTCAATGTGTACATCTTACCCATGACTCCTTAAGTGTATGGTGCAATCTTCAATCTTCCCAAACAGTGCAAAGCGCTCCCTGAGCTCATCCTTGGTCATGGTGCCACGTATTCTTCCCACATAGACCACCCTGCGCTCTTCCTGTGATCACATAATTGTTTCAGATAAACTAAGAAAGTGACAAACATTACTACATTCTATGCAAGCAACTTTCAAAGCTTCTGGTACTTACAATAGCTTTCTGCTTAGCCACCCTGCGAGTATCTTCCCCTCGACTCAGATGATAGAATTCTCTCCGCCTGCAAGTTCACCAGAATAAAGTGGTGTTAAAGAGAAATGTCAAACATGCAGATTAGAAATGCAGGACAAAATCACAACATGTGCTTACGATGCCCTCTTCCAGCTGCTCCACTTCTGCTTCCAATCTGGCTGCGGAGAGTGGGAGTGAGATCGGGAACGAGTAAAGGATCTTGATCGTGATCGACTATAGTGGCGTCTGTGTCTTCGGATTGGAGACGGGGAGAGTGACCGTGAACTGGAGCGAGATGAAGACCCTGAGCTGCTTTCCGAGTGCCGAGATCTAGACCTAAAAAACAAAAATATAAACAGACGCACCACTTCAAATCTGACGCTAGTAATGACTTGCTACTGAAGGCTGAGAGTCTGTCTCTGATGGCAAGCACCAGAAGCATTTAAATAACTACATCCAGTACAACACATTGAATAGGCAAAGTAAAAAAAGAACACAGGAGTCCAGACGCTCCTGCCAAAAGGACCATTTCATCATATGCCATTATAGAACAAGCATAGCAAGTTTGAAAGCTTCAGCGCGTGCCAAGTAAATGTCCGGAAAGTAAATATACCGTTTTGCCTCTGTGACTTTGAAAAGTAGGTCAAGGTCACTCACACACAAACTCAGCCTAGCACTCATAGTAGTGAACAAGCATAAGTTTCAAAGCCACAGTTGCAGCACACAGAAAGTAAATGTCAGAAAACCTAATGTACAGTTTTGCCTTTGTGACCTTGAAAAGTTGGTCAAGGTCACTCACACATAAACTCATCTTACCACTAATAGCAGTGAGCCAGCATACCAAGTTTGAAAGCCCCAGTTTTAGCGCACGGCAAGTTAATGTCTGGAAACTAAAGTGTGACGGACAGACAGACAGACCCATTCCTATAGCCCCCGAGCCACTTTGTGGGCAGGAGCTAAAGTTTATTCTGGAGTGAATTATAGGAGATGCATGCTGTTTTAAGACAAAGTTATTTTGTTCCGCATCATTACGGGTGGGTGCAGATACATATAGATCAAGCATTAATGTATGATTATATGAAAGTGAGAATTTAAAAAATGTGTGTATTTAAATGAAGTAATTTTTCATTAACTGCTTAATACAACTTTTTAAGGACTAGCGAACATTTCAAATTTACCTCTTTCTGGGTGGCGAACACGATGAAGCTGATGAGGAGCAGGAAGAAGAACGGGAGGAGGACACTGAACTGGAGTCAGAATGATGATACCTCCTCCTTGCCCTTCCTCTGGCTGGAGGACTCGGGGAACATGAACAACATGAACGCCTTTCTGCTTCAATATATTCATCTGTTCTTCTAGCCTCCAACCTACAGGGGGAGCTCTCTGGAGACAGCAGAACTGAGCCAGAAAGATGCTCTGCCTCACAACACGTCCTGTTATCCATGGGCATATGGCTATTACGATTTCTTGATTCTTTAGGGGGTCTGTTGTGTATATAAACATCAGAAAGTGCTCTCTTTTTGCAGAGCTTGAAGTCCTGAGTGCCGCAGTAGTCATGGTCTATAAATGCTAGAAACATACTTGGGGCAGGGACGGAAGAGGAGGGTTGGGGTTTTGACTGAATTTTACTTGGGGGCAGGGGCTTAGGTTCAATAATTTGAATGGTTTTGCTGGGAGATGGTTTGGCCGCTTCGTGCTGCTTAGCTTTCAGAACAGGTGTTGAGGCCTTCCAGATCTGATGGGGAGGAGTGGCAGGAGGAGTGAGTCCTGCAGATGAATGCAAAAACAACTTAGTCACAACCAAAGTGTTAAAGCATGTTCAATTCTACATTTTGTTCATTAGACTCCAAGACAACAATCTTTCAGACAGCATGGGGAAAGAGCTTCTACTAATGGCTGGCCCAGACGGACTTGAAAACCAAATGGTTCTTAGCATCTCTACCGTCACCTATAACTACATCTCTGTCTCTTCCCACCTCTACAAGAGAGAGCTGGAGAATTAAAATAGGTTTTTACTGCCAATATTTATTAGTGATAATTATATCAGCTCATAAATGCTAGATAAAAACAAGCACTTGATTTAATATAAAAACACATATTGAAATCTATTAATATCTAATCCTTTCAGCAAAACAGTTATTTGACTCAGTACAAAGTTCGCTATTGACCCTTTCACCTCTCCATAGGCTTGAAATCCCAAACTGTATAATCGCTGCCATGACAGCTTAATCTTTGTTGCCTGAACACACAAAGTAATTTGCTACAGTTATGAGCTCTGCTTTCCCTAAGCTATTAAGTCATTAAAGAGTCATTGCAGGCAAGATTATTGCAAGGAGGAAATTGAAGACAACTTTCTTAGCAGCTGAATTAGGACTTAATGACTGGTTTTATAGTGGCAGAGAGAGATTGAGTGCTGGAGTGAAGATACTTACACTCTGCAGTAAATACTGTATTACAGGGATAATGTGAGGTATTTTTTAATGGAACATGTAGTTGTACTAATGTGCCTGAACAACAGGCGGACCATATCAGCATACTGAAATTTATTTTCAGCAAGACCTGTGGACACTTGAACTTACCCTGTGTCTCAAATTGCTCCAGAAGACTGGTTACATCAGTAGCCTGTATTCCTAAGTGAGGAGGGGAGAAAATAAAAATGTGCAAAATATGCCTGCTTGTATTGTGACTTAAAACTACTTCATTAAAATTCTTAGTTCATCAAAATTCATATTTGTATTGATGACCCTTTTATATTAGTCAGGACTACATGCTTAAGAACATAGTTAACGAAATGAATATGCAATCCTGAACCGAGAGCTCAAATAGATTTGAAAACATCAAACATTAACATTCTTAATGTCACTTCTATCATTGAAAAGTAAGAAAATCCATTTTTTCATCAAGGCTAAAACTTGTCCATCGAAATATTAGGGTACAGGATTTATTTTTTTTTTTGGTCAGGCAGTATACACAGTGCACGCTCAGACTCTTGAAAAGAAACCAAATGTTTGAATAAACATATGCGCTTTTTGCATCTGCGCTTTTTGCGCATTTGTCAACCCCTTATTAGACCATCATCCTGGAGCATAAATCTGCTTAAATTACCTATTTCTCCAGTAGAAGCTTGTCTCTCCTCATCTGCAGAGTGGTTGGTCACTGGCTTCTGCAACTGAGGTAGACTTCCCTGGGACACTTGCACTGGTATAACCGTCACAGGTGAGGATGGAGTAGAAATGTTGGGTTTAACAATTTCAGAAATTGTTTGGGAACATTTTGTGTGCTTTTCTTTAGCACATGGGGACTCCACAGATGAAACCATCAATGGCTGTTCTTGGGTGACAGAATTGGGCAGTGTCTGAATTTGTTTAGGCTGGGACTTCACAAAGTCCTGTTGTATAACCTTTTGTTCTGTAGATAGAGGTGCTAAGATCTTTGCAGGTGGCTGGAGGGACAAAGTGACTGGGTTTGGCGGGTCAACAGCTTGCACAGGCTTTTGAACTAATGCATATTTTTTTGAGTGAAATTTCAGGGGTACCTGAAGGTTTCTCCTAGACCTGGCTACTGCTTCTGAAGATGGCATTTGAACATTAACCTGAGATGAGTTGTAACCTGGAATACAAGGAATGGGAGGGAGTTCTTTCGGAGTCTCGGGTACTGAAGGCCACTTGGTTCTATAGTCTGTTTTTCTCTCTTCCTTTGGGACCGTCTTCTGACGGAGGAGACGATATTCCTGAAGGCTGAGCGTTTTAAGTTTCACACTGCCATTTTGA
Source organism: Neosilurus hyrtlii (assembly GCA_028564935.1). Taxonomy (NCBI): domain Eukaryota; kingdom Metazoa; phylum Chordata; class Actinopteri; order Siluriformes; family Plotosidae; genus Neosilurus; species Neosilurus hyrtlii. The sequence continues at coordinate 6,997,491 of JAOUQZ010000004.1, forward strand.
AAAGGGGTTTTCTTTGCTACCTCAGCTGGAGTGGTTTTGGAATCACAATCTGTCATTTTGAGGTCATTTGTGTGGTTTTCAGAGGATAAGGCATCCGGTACATCACCTTCATGTGCTTCATCTTCAACCTGGTATATGTGAATAGATGCCAACTCAGTAGCAAATCTCACTTTCTTTCTCCCAGAACTACCTGTCTTGTCATGGACTCTCTGAGCAGTACCATCACCCTCCTTTTGATCCCTACAGTTGGGTGAGCACATCTTCAGTATTCCCTCCTGACATACCTTGGGGTTATGAAGAGAACTTGATACTTCAGGACTGTGTGGATGGGGAACTATCTGCTCTGAACCTGGATCAGAAGGACTGCTGGCCACAGGCATGCCTAAAGGCATCTCCTCTGTGTCATCACCCACCACATCCACAAACACATCCTCCTCAACATCCCTGAGACTTACTTTCTTATCCACAGCTACCCTCAGGCTGTATGGATGCATGTGCCTGACTAGATCCACAAGTGACATGGTTACAAATCTGTCCTGCTGCTCATCCTCGCACAATTTTGGGTCAGACTCAATGCAGAAAATTCTCACAGGACGTCTCCTGGATTCACTGAGGTCTTCCTCTTCACCATCACTTCTCTGTATGGTGGGTGGCTGAGGTCTACGATGGACCCTGGGTCTCAACTGCCTGTCAGAAAAAAGGCTCTCCACCTGTTTAAAAATGAACATAGGATAACCTCAAATATGTACAGGTTTTAAGAACTGTTCAGCTTCACTTTATTTACACCAAATATTAATTCAATTAGATTTGGTGACTAACATCTGTCTGTAGTGTTGCACTACAATTAAAAGCTTATTTATTTAATCATTGACATATTTAACATGCAAAATTTTAGGTAAAAATACTAATTTAAAAATATTAAATAACAACAAATTATACACAACATTATACCCTATAAATACCACCACAAAGTGTTTACATTCTACTTGACAACCTTGTGGCATACTTGCAGCAATTAATGATTACCCCTGTCCTGGAAAGACTCGCCCCTAATCTGTAATCTTAGTTGTTTTATTAGCTGGTTGTTTAGACAGGCTCTGAATAAAAATGCCAAGCTCAGAGAGTAGATCAAAGGCAGGTCTTTATGGAGTACAAGTGTGTCTCTAACGATTACACAGGACAGAGGCAGAACACATGAAAAATCACAATTCAGTACAGTCTTCCAGCATATAATTTTATTACACAACGCCTATTTAGGCACACAGATTTACCCACCAACATGGCATATTGTTTTCTGAGATTCATTTGCTAATCTTAAAATTTACCCACATTTGTGGTTTGGTGGGTGTTAATTATTTTGGATGCAGTATGGTCAGACCGGATTGCTCATGTGGATTAGTAGACATGGTTAGCTGTAATATATTCAAAAAATATTTGGATTAGACAGATAGCTTCAATGCCCTTCTTTGGACACCAGGCATGACTTGGATGAGCAACTACATTTACAGTAAGTGGGAAAGCTTGTCAGTCAGATTTCTCTTTCTTTTATGATTTTTTTTGGTTACTTTATAAGCTTGATATAAATTGAATAAGATTATTCAATTTTAACAAAATAAATAAGATGATCATTTTTACTTTTGAATTTGAGGGTGTGAATGTGATGCAACTAGTGACTTTAGCAGCTGCTTCACTTTCCAGACAATGCAAACCTGACCTGTGATGGAGACCCCAAATCAAATTTCAAGTTTTATTGTCATATACAGGTAACAAGGAAACATCACTAAATGCAATGAATGAATCTTAGACTCAGAGAATTTCATGGTCGGTATAGATGTTCTATCGTTACCTGTATAAGGCAACTTCATTACAAAAAAAAATCTGGTAATTAGCAAAACAGCATGAAATATAATGGAATAGCTAGAAAACTTACTCTGGATTCCTGAAGCCTGTGGCCTGCAAAAAGTTTTGATTCAGGAAGTCTGTCAAAGGGGGACAGAGTATCTTCAATCACACTGTCCAGCATTTCAGAGAATGCAGATAACAGTGATGCTTCACTTTCCTCATCTATCTGAATCTTTTCCTTAAAAGGGGGGGGGATAACATCAAACACTTAGCAGGTTATACATCAACTGAAAAAAAATCTCAATTTGAGCATGAGAGCAAGTAGAATTAGTTCAAAAAGTAGAACAAGTAAGGGTCACCTGTCACTAATGCAATCACAGGTTTACATTTAAAACCCCATCAGAATGCCTTTTGTTGTGCAAACTATAATCATTAAGTGATCTCATGCCACACCTGTGCGGTAGATGAATCCTCAAAGATGGATAAAATGGAGGGTTCCAAGCTGCTATGAAAGGCGCTTGAGGTACTTCCCAAAGCATCATCATCAAATTCAAGGACATGGCTTTTTTGAGGTCCAACCTTCACAAAAATGGAAAAGATTAGCACCAAGTACAATTAAGAGCTAAACAGCATCATACTGATGCTTTGGCAAACACTATTGCAAAATACTTTTCTGTCAACTTTACTTTGCTATCAATAGCCTATCACCTCTGTTTTAAGTAGAATGCAAGTTTTCGACATTAACCCCATAATGTTGTGATAAGCATAGACTATATTTTGTGTTACATGTGGGCTTTCCATGTAAGCAGTTGCTTAAGAACTTGTTTTTATTTGCTCTGATGGACACTAAGTAAATACCTGAACACCTTTTGTTTGCTGTGATGGACAATACTGCCTGTTTCTAATCCAATGCAACTGAAATGTGTTCATCTTTGGTAACGCAAACCCAGCTGTGACTATGAAAACCCAGAAAGATAAGACTATATTAAATTACATGCAGACGAATTGTTTATCCAACCTTCACAAGACAAGTATGTGTGTGTATGTATGTATGTACGTACATACACACACACACACAATACATGCATTGTATTTTTTTTTTTCTTCTCAGAGACTGAAAAACAAATGCCTTTAAAATCTACACTTTCTTTAAGGGGCAGGACATAGTGTGCGAGCCATAATCCATGCTGGGTCACAAATACTTTTCACTTGATCAAATGCAAATCAATTTATAACCTCTCAATGGTATATTTCTTAAGGATTTTTGTTAACATTCAGGCACATAAAAATAGATTTAAAACTTAACCTGCACCTTGTTCTTTATGACTCCCAACATGCCTTCTACAGACTCCCCTTTAATGCCCCCTCTCCTCTCAGTGATACATCACAGCATGCACCTGCTAGCAGGAGTGTAGAGCCACTAAAACAGGATTACTGTATGTGCTAACAGAAGACTTGCAAGGAGTAAATAATGTGGGGAAAATATTAAGCACAGTGGATTAACCACATCAAAATGAAGTCATAAGACACCTGTATTCACTCCTAGACTGGATTGTTTTGTTTACATTATTAGCAGAGTGAAGTTAACGTTGTTGACGGATAACCTCCTCACATCAGCAAAGAAAAAAGAAAGAAAGAAGAAAAAAGAAAAAAAAAAGAAAAACGAAAGAAAAAACCCCAACAGATTAGTAACTCAAATCACCTGAACATTTTTGTAAGCAAAAAAGCATCAAGACACAAATATTAAACCTCGAGATGCATGGGCTAAAGCTACAGAAGAGCACACCTGGTTCCACTTCTGTTAGTCGGAACAAGCAATCTGAGATTATGGGGCACAGACTCACTGAAACAGAACAGACCTTTTTCTAGTCCTCAACTATCAGGTTTCAGGGATCATGTAGCCCCTGTGGCCTCAGATTCCCTTTCCTCACTGACAGAGAAGTGGAACCTGATATGATTTCATTTATTTATTGCTTTTTTTTTTTTTCTTTCTTGCTTACAGATTTAAAAAAAAAAAAAAAAAAAGGTTGAAAAGAGAGGTTGAATAGTGATTATGATGCTGTACCTTAATATCCATGAGTGTATAAAATGTGCCGTAGCAAAAATAAAATCTGCATAAGTGGCATTTAAAAAAAAAAAAAAAAAAAAACACTCCTACACTTTTCTTCTATGCAAAAAATAGAGATTAAAATATACCTGCAAGCTGTTGGTATACTGTGAATATTATTTTTGTTATTTCTATAAATATAGTTTCCAATGACTCATATATTCTGTTGAGTTAAATCTTGACTTAAAGACTCGAGATGTGACTTGGACTTCCATTTTATTAATTATGAGCGTCTCTAGTAGGAATACATGAGCACAGGAAAAGCAGGCTGCGTGATTTAACTGCTGACAACTATCACAGATTATTAAAATAACAATGGGGCTCATTTCTGCTTGAGTAAGATTTAATCATGAAAAAATACACAAACATACAGCACCTATTAAAACATCTGCTGTTGCAATATATTAGTTTCTAAAACAGTGCTTTTGAATTCTTGAAGTTTCTCTGAGCCCTTCTCTGACAGTTTTCCACGCTGCCAAGAAAATTACAGACTAATATTAATGCACTTGATCTAATGCATCAGTTCTACAGTAGCAGCAGCTCATTCATGGAGGTTTACATACTCAACACTCCAAATAATCCGAGTCGAAGTATTTGTAGGGAGGAAGGAGTGTCCAGTGTCAGTGCTTTTTTTTTTTTTAAGAGTAAGACAAATAAAACATTTCAGTGTGTGCTGCTGGAACATGAACCATTTTAGGGAGGTTGAGGTTACAGTAAGCACTGCACCACCCTGTGGTTGATCATTTTTCTATAACAGTACACCTTCCTAGGTTTTTACTCTTTACATAATAGCTACCTGATTGAGATATGGATCATCTCGTGTGACAGACAGGTCACTGATATTATTATATAGACATTAATATTATGATAATGATGATGATGATATTTATAATATAATGATTACAGACTTATTATTATAAAAAAATATTATTAAGTGCTGTAGGACTCGCATGAGTCCCTGATATATATGTTGTATATTAGGATGTAGATGTAGTTAATAAGCATGGAAGGTAGCTGGTGAAGACGGTACACCGGTGTCCTCGCGTTAAGAAGCACGAGGCGACACCTTTCCGGTTTGATGTGACGCCACTTTATTACCACGTATCACCTTTAATATAGACAACACCCAGCTCTGTGCCTGCGACTACCCCTCAAACAACTCATTAACACAACAATATCGATTCCAGTGATTAGAAAACCTCAAGCTGAGCACGCCACGAGTTTTACTATAAGTTAACGTCCACGTGGCCCCCGTCCACATTTACACCGAGACACGACATTCACGGGAATTACCAGCCATAACCACTGCCTTCCGAGAAAAGTGTTGTTATAACTTAACAAAAAATCTCACCTGGGCGTCTTGGAAAGCTTCTGGTGTCGCGAATTCGGTGAAACCGGTGTTTAAATTCCTCCGTCTGTCGCCATGCGGCACCGCCATCTTGAAATTTACCCGCATGTGACCAGTTATTTTTTTCTCCACCTGCATTCCGAGAAATTCTGTATTCTGTTCCGGGACTTCGAACTCACGAGTCGGCTGCCGATTGGGCAGTATTGGTGTCAGTCTAACGTACTGCGCGCGAAAATATAGACCTTTAGCCAATCCTGAAAGAGAAGGCGGGATTTATTAGAAGTTGGGTGGGAAAAAAAGAAGATGAAAGCGCACGAAGATTTGTGGGCCGCTGTGGAGACACGTGGTACGAGTTTTCCCGGGGAAAAAAATCAGTGCAGGCTGTGAGAGCATTTTCTACTCCACTGATCTGCTGAGCGCCGATGTTCACATAAATACAGCAATATCACGATATACATAAAGCGTTTATTTAGTTATAATGTTTTTTCCCGACTGTTATACTCTGTATTACACCGATATTAAACAAAAAGGTATCATTTTTTAACCCGAAGGTTTTAAGGGGACACCTAGTGGCCGAATTGCGCAATTGCAATAGTTAATAGAGAATATCAGCTTTACATCAAATATAACGACTTCTTTGCAGTTTTTATTTATAATTTTTAGTTCTCATGAGTGATGAGATTATGATATTATTCATTATCATTACTGAAGGGATGGGAAGCACAATGGCATAGTGGTTAGCACACCCATCTCACAGCAGGAAGTTTAATTCGAGGCTTGGACACTTCTGTATGGAGTTTGCATGTTCTCCAAGTGCTTGTGAGGGTTTCCTGCAGGTGCTCTGGTTTCTTCCCTGAATGCAATGGAGTGAGTCCAAAGGCATGTACATTAGGCCTGTTGGCCCTGTGATGGTCCTGGCTGTTCCAAATTGACCCAAGGTATAAGTGTGGTATGTGTGGATATGTCGTGTGTGTTGCACTGAGATAGCCTTGCGAGCTGTTCACTGTGTACCCCGCCATTGCCCAGTATTGGCTGAGATAGGCACCAGCCTCAGCGCGACCCTAGGATCGGCAAATGAGTGAGAGGCAGATTATTGATGAGATGAAACTGGAAAACCTGCAGAATCACCAGAGAACATATGAACCTCCACATAATCCTGAACTTAGTATTACATGTAAATTGAACTGTTTTTTGTTTACTAAGATATCAAACCATGCTGGACTTACAGGTCTAAAGATGCACAATCCAAACATACACAAGGATTTACCTGTTTCTCACAGATATTAAAGAGTGACAGTATAACATGTAAAAGTAAAGGAGGAAAAGTAGACTGTGCAAAAGTCTAAGGCACAAGTAAAGAAATGCTGTAGAGATAGAATGCCTTCCAAAAATATTGAAATGCAATGAAAAAAATACGATATTTGGTGAGATGACCCTTTGTGTGATCGCAAACACAAGGTGTGCATTTTATAAGTAAATTAGCTACTAGGAGGGCGGCACAGTGGTTAGTACGTTTGCCTCACAGCAAAAAGGTCCCATGGCTCGGGTCGTTTGTGTATGGAGTTTGCACGTTCTCCTCATGCTTGCGTGTGTTTCCTCCGGGTGCTCCAGTTTCCTCCCACAGTCCAAAAACATGCACAATAGGCTGTTTGGCTGTTCCAAATTGCCCCTATGTGTGAGAGTGAGTGTGAATGGTTGTTTGTGTTGGCCCTGCGATGGCCTAGTGAGCTGTACAGGGTGTACCCCGCATTTGCCCAGAGTCAGCTGAGGTGTGAGGCTGAGGTGGACACCAGCCTCCCCGCAACCCTAATTAGGATTAAGCAGCTTAGAAAATGAATGCATGAATGAATAAATTAGTCACTAGGTTTTACTGAACATTTTTCAGAACTAGCCACAGCTCTTCTGGGGACAATGAATATAGTACTTGCTCAATAATTTCAATGGGGAAAAAATCCCAACAGCCTTCATTATGTTTTTTTTTTTACTTTAAGAAAGGAAAAAAACGTTTCAATTTATTTCTGTCTTGCAGGTAATTCTCGAGGTCATGTCCATTTCCTAGGTCTGTTGTACAGTTCGACGTCCTGCAGCTGTGTTATGATAGACATGCTAATTTCATACACTTTTGGGCCACCTGAAATCATGTTTTTCTTAGTCCTATGAGTGCATTAAATTAAACCCACGGAATTTCTTATATACCCGCAAGTTCCAGGCAATATTTTTATGAGTCTTAGGTTGAGCATACATATGTCATGTACTATACATATACTGGTTGTATGTCAACCATTTATCACAGGAGTCTTACGCAAGGATTTTTTTTTGTCTTGTCTTTTTGTCGGCACAGTGGTAACTTCTGCCTCACAGCAAGAAGGTCCTCAGTTCAAGCCCCATACCTGGCAAAGCCGTTGCTGTGTTGAGTATGTGTGTTCTCCCTGTGCTTTTACAGGTTTCCTCCAGGTGCTCCAGTATCCTTCCCAAGTGCAAAAACATGCACAGAAAGCTAACTGGCTGTTCTAAATCGCCCCTAGTTTTAAAAGTAAGGATGAATGGTTGAATGCCTCAGTGTTGGCCATGTGATGGTCTGGTGAGCTGTTCAGGGTGTACCCCACCTTCACCCAGAGTTGGCTAGAATGGGCTCAATCTTACTCATGACCCTAATAAAGAATAATGTGGTTTGGGAAATTAAATGAAACTATGTTCTTTGGTCTTGCAACAATTGTATTACTTTTCTATAAACATTGTTCAGTTTGGCTTTCAGACCTGACCTATTTTCCCCACAACAAACATACAACACAAATTTTTGTGTACGAAATTTTGTAGCTTTCCAGCCCACCTCAACCAAACCTGTTTCATTCCTTTCTGCTGTAGCGCTGTTAAATTCAAGCAGGCAAAAAAATAAATAATTAAACTTAAATTTAATAATTCATAATTAAAAAAAATACAGGTTGTTTATGAAAGGGGCTTTTTAGTGACAGCCCAAAGCCTGATGTAAATTCTTAAATTTGAAAAAAATCAATAAAAGATTGTATGATTAAAATAGATGAAGGACAGTGTGCTGTTTTTATCTCTAAAAAATAATCCCATCTTTAAAAGGACTTAATACAGGTTCATATTTTTATATATGTTTCATGTTGAATGTTCTTTGCTCAGTACAGGAAAGCGTGTCTTGTTTTTTTCCTCCTCACATTATGGATAAAGCGGATATTAAATAGAGATTATGTTGATAAAATATGGAGTGTTTCTTAAATTGGGACAGTTGATTATTCAAGATAGACAGTATCCATTGAATATAAAATTACTGATTATATTAATAGGCCATTAGGGAAAAACACGGTTATTTTGGTTTCTCCATCAAGCGGGATAGATAACATCCGTACATCAGCACTATAAAGATTTTCCTTTACTACAGTCTGTTTCATGCTCTCCCTGTTCATCTGACATCCTCCCTTGCCCCACGCACACTCTCTCTCTCTCTCTCTCTCTCTCTCTCTCTCTCTCACACATACACACACACACACACACACACACACACATACACACACTCACTCACTGGCTTCACAACTTGAAACACATACTGTTTGAAATGGGGCCAGAGTGTGTTCAGAGACAGGAGGGAGCCTTGTGAAAGTGGGTCACCTTCCAGCTCTATCCGGACTCCCTGCCATTCTACTGATAGTCTCTCCTGAGAGGTCTCCATTATCTAGGTGCACACACACACACACACACACACACACACACAGAGAGAGAGAGAAAGAGAGAAGTATACCAACTTTGTTTAAATATCAGCTGCATTTGAGCTCTAAGGCACTCTTTATTTTCTCTCCATCTCTACACTCAGCCTTGGCTTTCTCTCTGCTTTTCCCTGTCTATCACCAGAGGCCTCTTAGAAATTTGGCAGGAAACTATGAGAAACACTCAGATGGATCGGAGCAAGTAGAAATCCCATACATCTAAATAAACACACACACACACACACACACACACACACACACACACACACACACACACACACACACACACAAAATCAGGATACTCAGGAATATTTCCTTGTATAACCACATGGTTGTACTATCTGCAAGGCAAACAAACAAGTGTTTAATAAGTAGTGTCATCATCTGTGTATGTTAAAAAGATATGAAGAAGAAGAAGAAGAAGAAGAAAAAGAAGAAAGGAAGCTGAGCTACAATGGTATGGGAAATGACACAATAGCAGTATCCTTATAAAGTAAAAAAACTTAATATATATAAAACTTATAAAAGAAACACTAATAAAGCAAACACAGTATTGAAATAAAACACATTTACTTATTTGTAGAAATAAGACAAGCAGCCACAAACATTAAATAGGTCAGCATGGCGGCATAGTGATAAGCATATGTGCCTCACAGAAAAAAGGTCCTGGGTTCAAGTCCCAGGCTGGGGCGTTTCTGTGTGGAGTTTGCATGTCCTTCCTGAGCTCCCTGAGTACTCAAGTTTTCTCCCACATGTGCATTAGGCAAATCGGTTGCTCTAAATTACCCCTAGGTGCGTATGTGAATGGTTGTGTGTGTTGGCCCTGTGATGGTCTGGCAAACTCTTCAGGTTGTACCCAGTACCCAGAATCTAACAATACTCACATCCATTCACACTTACACTCCCACCTAGGGGCAATTTAAAACAGCCAATCAGCTTGATGTGAGGAAAACCCATGCAAGCACAGGGAGAACATGCAAACTGCACACAGAAATGTCCTTCCTGAGCCCAGGACTCGAACCCTGGACCTTCATGCTTCATGTGGACTTGCTATTGATAACAAATGAGAAAATCAAATCCTTGCCCATGTGAAGTTGCAGTGACAGGGCTCCTTTAAACAACAATTTGTACTGAGCTTATTATTCGGAATTTGTGAGGCCATGTTGAAGAAATTACTAAATGATATGCTTTTCTGAAAATATTGTGGGCAACATCAGTACCTAAATACCATGATACAATAAAAAAAAGTCATGATATTTTGCTATATCACCAATACCTAATGCAAAGGTAGATGTAGTGTGTATTCAACAACATCAGCACATCAACACCCCCACCCTGGCAAAGTGACATTATAAAGCTGGCAAAAAAGCCTTGACCTTCAACCTGACACCAAGTGTATCATGACCCCACTAGGTAACAACGATGTCACCATATACCAGTGAAGGACCAGTTCTTGGATCAGTCCTTACTTCTGGCTCATTGCAGACTGAACTAGAGTATCAGATAGAGTAGAAACAGCCTGAAAGGTCCACATCTGATCTAGAAATAGCTGATAGAACGCTGAGGGAAAGACTGTTTTCCCACTCTCCTTTTCTGAAGTTGTTTTCCCCCCCTGTCTTTCTTGTTCTTGTTGCCACTGGGAAAAGGAATGCCCTCCTACATGGAGACTGAAACATCTGTTAGGGAGCCCCAGAGGAGCTTAGCGACAATGCTGTAGAGAACAAGAGAGGCGAAGCGGCACGACTGTTTTAGATAGACAAAGATATTACCGACTTCAGGTTTTTAAAAATTATATCCTCCTTGCTAATTTGGGGTACTGTGTATACGCACAGATTTATTCTTTTTCACCGTAAAGGCTGAAGTATATCCTCAAAAAGTGTCAGACTGGATTGGGAATAGTGTCAAGGCATTTTAGAGTGGCATTAGGGGTTTGAGATTGTCATCAGAGGGTTGAGGATGGTGTTGAAGGCTTGGGAACAATGTCAGGGACCATTGGGTAGTGTTGGAATCTTGAAGGTTGGTTGTCAGGTGCTTAAAAGAAAATGAAAGGAAAGCCTTTCAAACTCTCCTGTTATATTGACAATAGGTATATTATTCATCATCACATGGTTTTTGCTTATATTTTTGAAGTTGCAGTCTGCTAAATCTGTTTGATAGTTTGCAATAGCCTGTTTGAAAACGCTTTTCACTCTCACGACTGCACAAAATCACGAAAATAGGACGTGTATGCATCAGTTCTAATAAGGCAAGATAATGGCAAAAATAACAGTATACAGGTTTTAAACCAACAAATCTGATCTAAACTGGTGAACCTATGAATAAAATAAAGCTAGGCACATCTGCACATAAAAATACATTACGTTTACATACATCAGAAAAGCACCTGTTTGTGTTCTGTGTTTACACCTTCTTGTGTGAGTTGTGTGTCACTTTTTGCAGTACAGTGGCATCTTACTGTGTGAGGAATTATTACTTGGTTTATTGCTTGTCTCCCTTAAGTAGCATTAGTGGCCTGGATCCATTTTTAAGGGCTTGTAGGTGTCATTAGTGGGCTGTGAGTGGCATCATCATCTTAATACTGGCATCAGAGTCTTTTGGTTGGTGTCAAGGATTTGAGTGTGGACTCAAGGCCTTGTATAGGAGTCAGCGGCTTAGGGGTATTGCCAGATTGGCAGGGATGTGGATGCAAGGATGTTGGTTGAAGTGTCAAGGCTTGGGGGTATTAACAAGAGTTTAGGGGTAATGTCGATGCCTTCGGGTCAAGGGCAGGGACAGCTTTTGTTGAAATAAATTATCTAGTGCAAATACGACTCAGTGGTTTGAAGGGAAACAACCATTTTCCTAGCAGTTGCAGCAAGCATATGTTAATATGCTGAATAAATATGTGAGAACAACAAAAGAATGTATCTGTCATCTTGGATGGCAGGGTAACAAAGTAGTTAGTATTGGTGCCTCATAGTTCAAGTGTCTGGGGTTCTGTCATGAGTGCAGTGTTTTGCCTGTTACTCCTGTGTCTGTATGCAATTTCTGCAAAGCAGCACTGGCTCTCTGTCAGTATAAAAGAGTTAATACTCACATGGCAATAACCACAACGGCTCTCTAGTACATATGCTTGTGCACACGCATGTACACACACACACACACACACACACACACACACACACACACACACACACACACACACACACACACATTTGTAACAATCCTCAGATGGAGGGAGTGCTGAGAGGGCACAGCAGTAGAAGAGGGCGTCGTGGAAAGCACATAGTTTAGCTCTTATGTAACCTGGACCCCTGGAAGGTAAAGGGCTTCTGGAAAATTCTACATTTTGATTCAAATTGTGGCAAATATCGACCACACTATTCAACTTCATTCACACTTCATGGATAAATCTGGATCAAAAAGCACTGTTCCAGCTACTGAAAATGTATAGAGCTAATGAATAAAAAAACCCTGAATAGAATCGTGAAATAAATGCACAATGTTTTGCATAATTTTTACAATACATGTGTAAATAATTACAGTTAACGCCTGTGTGCACTTGTTTAACATTTTTCTGTGAAGGTAAGTATATGTGCATGAGCATGTAAGTGTGTGTATGTGTGTGTGTGTGTATGTGTGTGTGTGTGTGCACTCTTGTCGTGCGTTTGTGATCACAGTTCTGCCACATTGCCATGGCGACGGTACCCTGTATGGGTGAAGTGGGATGGCTCAGTGGTTAATCCTCCGCCTCTTCACGCTGCTCTCCTTCACTCCTCTCTTTTCTTCATCACCCTTTCTCTCTCCTCCTCCACTGCTGCTTGTCATGACTGTTTCCCTGTCCTCGTCCCCTTCTAATTAGCTCCTTCTCTCTTGCTCTGTACCTATCTCTCTAACAAGAACGGGTAAAGATGGGGTTGGATAGAAAGATATGTAAAGAGAATAATGGCTAGAGAGATGTGTAAAAAGAGGTGGAATATTTTTCATTGGTTAAAAAAGAAATGTGTGGAGAGTGAAAAGAAAGGGGAGAATTCTGTATAGTTGTAGGAAGAGATGTGAAAGACAGAAAATTACAAGAGAATGAGCTGTTTATTATGCTGTACCTTTGCCTTGAAAATTGACATAACCTTTACAGCTTCAAATAGATGAAAGGGAATTTCCTCCGCAGTCCTGCCGTGCAGTAAAGTATGGATGAAAAGCAAATAAAACGTGTGTGTGTGTTTTTGTTTGAGAGAGAGAGAGAGAGAGAGAGAGAGAGAGAGGGCAAGAGGAAACAGACACAGAGACTGTCTTTATTTTCCCAATGCTGCACAAGAGCCAAGGGTAAATGAGGCTGAGCGAAGTGCTTTTGTACAATGCAGTGAGCAAGAGTGTGTGTCAGAGTGTTCAGTGTGTGTGTGTGTGTGTGTGTGTGTGTGTGAGAGAGAGAGAGCACACACAGGAGGTGAGATGATCTGATTGCGTAGTCAGTGTGAAACATGTTGCAAGAGACTCGCAGACTAAAAGCCTTTCTTTTATTCTTCTCCTTGCTTTCTTTCAATCTCTTAGGTCTTCTTTTCTCTTCATTCTCTATCCATTTTTTTCTCAGTCTACAGTGCAGTATTTCTTTTCCTCTCCTGCCTCAGGGAAATGTTTATGCCACTCGAGCTCCTGTCACATTAGCATAAACTCCTCCAAATGTGCTCCATCCTTCCACAGATTCCCTTCTTCTCATCTCTTTGGACTTCCTCTATTAATCCTACTATCTCAGCTATCTCCAATTTTTTACTGTAACATTCAAGGAAAATTAAAAAATTAAATTCAAGGAAAATTAACTCAATCATTTCCATAGTGTTGTACAAGCAACATTTTAAGGTCAAAGGGTTTGCCTAGTTACGGTATGTCTACCCAACACTGAAGTCTTAATTTACTAAAGGTATGCAAACTTTATAACACATGCAGAAAAACATGTAGATTGATTTATTAACAGGCCCGTCAGAGGATTGCATCTTTTACATGAACAAATGTGCCTTTAGTTTGCATCATGTTTGCATTAATGTATAATGAATATGCAACCTAGAGTGTGGGGAGCACAGTGGCATAGTGGGTTAGCACTTTTTCCTTAGAGCAAGAGGGTCCTAGGTTTGAGCGCTGTGACCGGCAAGGGTGTTTGTTCTCCACATGCTTGCATGGGTTTTCTCTAAAAGCTCTGGTTTCCTCAAGCAGTCCAGCAGTCATGCACAGTAGGCTAAAAGGATATTCTGGATTGCCCCTAATTGTGAATGTGTGTGTGAATGACTGTTTGTGTCTGTGTTGACCCTGAAATGGACTGGCAAGCTGTTTAAGTTGTTTTCTTAACACCCTTTGCCCAGAGTCAGCTGGGATTGGCTCCAGCTTCCCTGCAGAAAATGAATGAATGAATGAATGAATGGATAATGAATGAATGAATGAATGGATAATGAATGAATGAATGAATGAATGAATGAATGAATGAATGAATGAATGAATGAATGAATGAACCTGGTGTGTTTACACATAAATACAGAGTTTGGTTCATGTATCTAGATTATTTACCACCCAAAAATCACTTAGCATAAAAATGATTCTGGGAATAGCGATTCTGTGCAAATTATTACATTTGAAGATCAAGTAGTAAATCAGCTGATGGTAAATCAAGCCAGTGGCAAACCATTCAGAAGGATATAATAATGCAATTATTTATTATTAGCATGTGCTACATGGGAATGGTGCAATCTGATTGGTTCACTATCTCAGTGAATAATGCTTGAATGGAAACTGCAGACAACTGCAGTTTTCTTGTTTCTGTGTAGTATATACTAAAACTTTGAATGAGTTTAAAACAATTCCTTAACAGGGTGTGCTGCTGCTCACCTGATCTGCATCTACCATGCTTAAAATATACAAAAGTCGACTAACAAAATCTTGTTGGAATTGTTTTTTATGTTCCTGTGTAGTATATAATAAAAAAATATTCAATTCAGTTTTATTTGTATAGCACACCCTCGTCCAGAGTCGGCTGATAAGCGCCAGCCTTCCTGCGACCCTAATTAGGATTAAGTGGCTTAGAAAATGAATGAATGAATGAATGAATGAATTTAAACATTTTTCTACAACCCCGACACATCCCTAATGAGCAAGCCAGCAGTGACAGTGGCAAGGAAAAACTCCCTCAGTTGACATGAGGAGGAAACCTTGAGAGGAACCAGGCTCACAAAGGGAAACCCATCTTCATTTGGGTGAAACCATAAAATACAAACCATATGAGAGAAACTTCATTACAGTCCAACATGTAGTCCGGTTGGTTATACCAGAACTGTAAGTCCTAAATAATTGTAGCATAATAGTTTATTGCACCAGCAGTGAAAAGTCATCTTCACAGTCTCTGAATGCAGATATAAGCCCATATGGATCGTCATCAGATATAACGAATAATAATACGAATAATATACAGAATATACTGAATAATAACGAATAATAATAATGGGCAGATATAAGCCCATATGGATCTTCATTTACCTTAGAATATTTACCTTATAATGATCAAAAGGCTTCCTAAAATTATTTAGGTAAAGTTGGTTGAAGATATGTCCACATCTCTGATGCCACCGACATTTAACCAGGGTGTGTGAAAGGGTTTTTGACCAGAATGCACAATCTTTTATTTCGATCAAGGGTTTTAGCCTGTCTCACAGCACCGAATCTGTATTATACAAAACATGCAGCAATTCAAATTTTCAGTTTCTGTTCACTGTTCCTAGAGTCTTTTTAAATCCTGAGCAGGAACAAATAGCACACACAAAACCCCAATTTACATACTGTGTCCTTCTCTTACTTTGTTCTTTGTGAAACACCTGCAATACGCCCACTATTTGTCAAAGCTGATCCCCTTACACAAACACAATTTAGCAGTCAGGATTTTTGTTTTAATTTGTTAAAATTGAACACTTAATTTAAAAAGTTTAAATCTGATTACATTTTTTAAATATTATTAAAAGTTGTTAATGATAACACTGGCAAGTTTAGTCCAGGTTTCTCATAATCATACCCTGTCATTATAGCTACCAGAAAGAAACTATAATTTAAAAGATGCCAGTTACAGAACTAGAATGCTGCTGACTTGTAATGGTGTAATTAGCAGGGTATGCAGGGCAGCGTGTTGGGTTAGGCGAGCCTTTTTCCTTTAAGTGTTTTAAGTGCTTGTACATGAGCAGTGGAAGTCTTATGATCTTGCAAAAAAAGCTTAACAAATTAATTTTTCTGTACATAGAATAGTATTCAGTTCATATGCTACATTTAGTGAAACCATTCTGTGCAGGCACCTACTGACATACCTGTTCTATAAACCAAACAACCGCAAAACCCTTTACATATTTAGCATTTTGCTTATACTGCTATTATTAAATTGACTGTCTATAATCCACCCAGTCTGGATTTTTATATATAACAGAATTAAGTGGAAGACCTCTGTCTTGTTGAAACTGCACCAAAAAATACAGTAACTTTTAGGTAATATTAGAAGATTACTTCTGGTAGTGCTGCCACTCTGGCTCTGTGTGACCGTGTAATAGGTTATTCTAAAATAGAAAGATAGTCATTTAAAACATTCAGAGTGCGATACTGGCATTAACAAAATATATGTGGTAAATATAATAAATACACTATGATTCGCATAGGCTCACACTTGCAGCAGACACTGCAGTCATTTGTTGTAGGATTTAAAATAATTTCTTTGAATTTGGCAAATCCATTACATTTACACTCTGTTAAATGTCCTGGTAGTTGAGATATTGGCACACCTTTGTTTCATTTACATAGTATGTCAAGAGTTTTAATCTATAGTGCAATGTTTCTGCATCAGCCTCCTACGCAGATTATTATGTATTTTTATCAGTGATTTTGACCGTCCTTAACAGAAACAGACAATTTAGACGGTGATGAATGAATATTTCACAGTACCTCACATAGGGCTATCAAGTGGTGTTATAGGGAAATATCCTTTCCTGATACGTAAAGAAACTTGCAGTAAGAAAACAACAACAAAATAGTGAAATACTGATGAAATAAACCTTTACCCAAACACTTTAAAGATTAAATAAAGGAACAAAAGATAAAACACCCCACTGATTTGTAAATGGACAGCACAGTCTGGCAGTGGGAATGAACCAGATTCTGGGTTAGAACCTCATGACCAGCAGGCAGAAAACTTTCTGTATGGAGTTTGCATGTTCTTCCCTGAGTAGGTACTCCAGTTTCGTTCCACAGTCCAAAGATAAGTGTATTAGGTCAATCAGCTGCTCTTATTTGCCCCATGTATGAATGCAAGTGTGATTGGTTGTTTGTCTGTACTGGCCTTACAATGACTTGCGAGCTGTTCAGGGTGTACCTCACTTTTTGCCCACAGATGGCTAGGATTGGGTCCATCCTCTCCACGAGTCTAAAGAGGATAAGGGTTATTGATAAAGAAATAATTAATTAAGGAATAATAAATAGTTGTACAGTTAGTAAATAAACTGTTTGCTTTCTAGACCTGTATGAAAATCTGTGTAATATCTGGCAACACATGATTATTAGATAAATTTTATTAGATAAATAGCTCTTCAGGCTAGTTTCAGCCCTGATACCAACAATCCATCAAGAACTGAAAAAAAGAGCCACATACTCACACAGAAACATATCTGACCTCATGCACACACACCAGATATGCTTGCAGCCCCCCTGCTGTGAGGATCTAAAGAGCTCTTTGTTGAGCTGCAGAGGTTCATTTAGAGGAAATAAGAGCAGGGATCGCAGGCTAAAAGCATCTTGTCTTGAGACCCCTCAACACACTATGCATTCCAATGCTCCTCAGCATTTAGGTGAATGGACCATGGAGGACCAGCTTTGGTCGGGGTGACTTCCTCTCCTCTCTGCACTCTATTACTTTGTTGTAAGCCTGGGCTTGTGATAGAAGGGGGGGGGGTGTTGGAGAGACAGGTTTGGCGACTAATGGAGTGAATGCAGGCAGGCAGCCAGGGGTGCAAAAGACACAGCAAGAGAATGAGCAGGAAGATGTCAGATGACCACACACACACACACACACACACACACACACACACACACACACACACACACATATATATATAAATATGTATATAC
>JAOUQZ010000004.1:7019695-7045360 GCA_028564935.1 Neosilurus hyrtlii
CATAGCCGTCAGCGTGTTTCTGCCCTGCGATGGCCTGGCGAGCTGTCCGGGGTGTACTCTGCCCTCGCCCAGAGTCGTCTGAGATGGGCACCAGCCTCCCCGCAACCCTAATTAGGATTAAGCGGTTCAGAAAATGACATGACATGACATGTTTTTGGTATAGAGAGATGCAATTGAGATGAAGGCCCAGGACCAATATCATATATATATATATATATATATATCTGTGTAGAGAGAGAGAGAGAGAGAGAGAGAGAGAGCAAACGGTGCTTCAATTACAACTGTCCTGACACACAGACATCTGTTTGATTTCCGTTATTGTAGAGTTCACCCAGACGATGCCATCTCGGGTGCCCAGAGCAACAGGCACTCAAGCACGTCTGTGACATTTGTGCCCTGGAGCAAGCACTGATAACGCTTCCTACTCCATTATTACAGCATCAGCTTTTTCTCCCACAGCTCAGATTACTTCTTTTCCACCCTTATTCGAACAGACAGCTCAAAGAACGATTAAAAATTAATTCCTCGTATGTACTGTTTAGTTCTAACCAGAGATTTTTTTTTCATGACAGTGTCCCAGTAGGTTTACAAGATGGCCTTCTTGTCTGTCTTTTTTTTTAACCCGCTCATAAAGTAAAGTACGCCTGCTTGTTTCTCAAGAGCATCTGTTCAGTCTTTCTGTTGCAATATCATATCAATAAAGTTTTATGAACCATTAAATAAGTTCATATGAATTATTTGTTTAGTGCCTGCGTGCATAGAACCCGATGAGTGTTTGGATCATTCAGAACAAGATGTCTCATCGACTGTCAGTCAGAAAGGAGCCCTAATATGACTTATTCTCACGTGGCTGTACAGTTACATTTTTATCACACTGAAATGATAACATTTAAGTTTTATTAATAGAATCTGGAAAGGTGAGTGACTCATAGGTTGTTTTCTTGACTTCTACTGTGTGTGTGTGTGTGTGTGTGTGTGTGTGTGTGTGTGTGTGTGTGTAAATTTGTGTACAGGGACTGTGGTTGGTTAATGGCTTGTGGCTACAGCTCTATTATGTGATCAGTGGTCATAATGCTGCATTTTTTTTGTGAGTGTTGGTTTCACTGGTTGTGTATTCACTCTGAGAATGAGCATTGTTCATTGCTTGAGGTCAGAAAGAACTGTTTGTGTTCAGTATAGACTAAAGCGAGAGAGTGAGATCATTCTTAGATTGCTGAGTGAGTGAGTTAGTATTGAGCAAGTAGGAGCTCGGGTGAAAGGAGAAGATAGGGAGAGAGACACCAAGCTGGCTAGCGCAGTATAAACTCAGTTTGTTTACATTCCTCTGTGATGCTCAGCGGTGGGATACACCCCCTTCTTGTGTGGTCTTGGTCCAAGGTACGTGTGTGTTTGCAAGAGCATGTACATGTAAGTGCATGTGTGAGTATGTATTGTTAAATGAAGTCATCTACTGTATGTCTCGACATGTACATGATTAAGGTGTTTCTTGCTAAAGCAGAACTCTGAGCTATTGAGGGATGGTTTTCAAGTCAGCCGCAGTGTAGAGTAGTGTAAAGTAGTGTAGAGTAGCGTGGAGTAGTGTAAGAATGTCCGTGTTTCCCGGTAGTGAGAGAAGAATGGAAAAGCTGTTTGTTTAAAACTCATGTTTAATGGAAGACCAGGGAAGTCAATGGGGAAGTCAATAAGCTTGTTGTACTACACTTCCCACTGTATTATGTAATTTGACTCAGTTTTGTGATGAGGTCTTTGGTACCCAACTTCAAATTTTATTTCTAAATTTCTCTTAAATTACATTTTTGGTAATGATTAGATTTTAATTGTCACAGTAAGAGCCATCAGTTTTAATATTTATTCAGTCAGTAATTTTCCTCATAAACTTCTGAAACAAACTGAAAAGGCTTACATGTAGGCCTGCAAGTTGGTGTAGTGATTAGCATGTTCATCTCGTGAGTCCCAGGCTCAATGAGGGAGCTCCTGTGTAGAGTTTGCATGTTCTCCCTGGGCTTGAGTGGGTTTCCTCCAGATACTCCAGTTTCTTCCCACAGTACAAAGACATACATATTAGGCTAACTAACTGTTCCAATTTGCCCCAGGTGTGAGTGTGAGTGTGTGTGTTGGCCGAGCTCTTCAGGGTGTAGCCTGCCTTCACCCAGATTTGGCTCCAGCCTCCCCATGACCCAGTAGGATTAAGCGGTTTGTCAAATGAATGAATGTGTCTGACATGTAAGCAAAGCAATTTATTTTTCCATTTTTTTAATGATTTCATCTTGTAGCCTTATGTTGGCTATAATGAGCAATTTAACTGACTATTAAATTAAGCAAAGCGAAACAACATTCCTTCCCTTTTGTTGTTTATTTCTTAATTTGGGCACTGTGTTCTACCTTTATCTGGAGCATCTTAGCATGTGTATTTATGTGGGTTTTTTAACGACAAGGAGCTTTGCTTGACTTGTTTTACCAATTGCTAGTTAACTGAGGGACTTGGCCAAAACGTTTTTGTTGTTTTTTGGTTTCTTTGTTTGTTTTTAGGTCTCAGTAGACGTATTGCACTGTTTTAGTTGTTTGTGTGTCCCCTGTTGTGGTTATATATTACTAATATAGTCTCCATAGGTCAGTGTAAAAATGTCAATGCCCCAGTCTCTGCCTGGCTGCACAAAAATACCACAAAACCTTCAGAAAAGTGCAGCTAGAAAGGCGTTTTGCTGTAGTGTTCCACTGTTGGAAAGTTGGGTTAAAGTCTATAACGACATCTTTGGCATGACTTTCTCTCAGATTCGTTTAATCCAAAACGTTTACTGTTAAAGTATAATGATTGAAGTATTTAAATCAAGGCATATAAGTGCTTAAATTGTATATTGGTGTGAGATTATATGTGTACAGTTAGAGAATTTTGATTAAATAGGTTTTTCCATTCTCCGAAAAAATGTGATAACGTCATAGTCTGTGGTAATCAGACAAACCCTTGAGGTTAGGCTAAAAAAAACATAAAAGTCAGTGTTCCTTTAACATATTAATCTTTGCAGTATGTTGTCACCTTCTGCATCTACAGGTCAGAAGCTCCTCCCCACCTGTCTTCTCCTTCCTTTTCCTTCTTTGGTTTGCCCTTCCCTTTTTCTCTTTTCTCATCTCTTTTTCTTCCACCCCCCTCACTCCCCACCCTGTCTGTGGCAACAAGGAGAAAGGGAGATTGGCGCTCTCTCATGTGGAGAGTCACATGATGTACTTGATTAGAGGAAAATCACTTAAATCGTAGCAGCGCTAAAATGGCAACCACACGCATGGTGCTTGCAGTTACACAAGAGCAGACTGTAGAGGATGGAAGATGGAGGGAGAAAGGAAAAAAACAAGGAGCACAGTATGAGGGTATTTGTGTCAGAGAAAGAGCGAACAAGGCTGTTGTTAAAAAGGGAGGGTGAGCAAGCCAGAGAAAAAGAGAGGCCGAGGGAGCATTAAGAGAGCGAGAGAGAGAGAGAGAGAGAGAGAGAAAGCACTCACTTAGCTTGTGTGTGACTGTGCGTTTGGCTGGCACTGATCTGTCATTGGCCAGACTGTCTCCAACACATCAGACCTGTCTTGCGGCAGCCACAGATCTGGAACAAAATGGCTTCCTGCACGGAGAACACAGCAACATCAGGGCAGTGTCACCTACCCATCAGCCTCTAGGCAGCACAAGTGGAGAGAGAGAGAAGAAAAATGTATGAACATATTCCTTTCATCTGCTTAAACTTGTAAAGGTTACGTCAATTTTGTAGCCAAAGGTATAACATAATAAGCAGCTCATCCTCTCATACTTCTCCTTCACCACCCATCACAGGTTTTCCTCTTTTTGATTATCGCTCCTTTTGCATGTCTTTCAACCTATCCCCATCTTCAACCTCCTCATGTTAGTAAACCCCTGAGGTAAAGAGAAAGAGAGAGAGTGAGAGGAAAGTGTAGGAACACATTAAACATTACAAAGATGGTAATAACAGTATAATAAAACATGTGGTTAAGAGACTATTTTTCATCAGTAGATGCAGAATGGGGAGGGGGGTTTGGTTCTTGAACTCCCTTAAATACCCTCAAATCAAGTGATTACAAGTATTGACACTTTTCATGTAAACGACATTTCTAAGTCTAACATAAACATGGAATTATGTTCCACTTCATTCGGAGTTAGTTTTCTTTCATTTATTCTATGTATGCGTTCACTGATGCTTAGGGTATCACCAACTATGTATTTTCCGCTTCTCTAGCTCTGTGAACGACAAGTATTTCTATGTTTTAAGTCTGATAATAATTGTGACTCTGATTCCCATTGACTTTTAACTTGGCCTCTCAGAGAAAACTCTTTAAGAGCCTGGTGCTGTACTTCACACTTCAAAAGGAAACCCAGATTCCAGAAAAGTGACCTTTAAAAAGTCTGCAGTATAGTCCTGATTGATTGATTGATTGATTGATTGATCGATCAATTAATTTTTGTGATTTGTTATTTTGTGGTCGATCAGTGATTGATTAATTAAAATATTGCCTTTTTGCAGTTTTATAATATTGTCTTGTTTATTTGTTTGTTTTTATAAAATGGAAAAGAATTAGAGCTATTTTGTGGTCTGAACTGGCTTACCAGTGCTGTAAGCACATCTTCATTCAAACTGACTGCCTAGAGACTGTTAGGGCTGTTTATTTGCTCAACCGCATTTCAGAAGGCATAAAGTTGCTCATTGATTTTTGACTACTCAAAACAGCCAGAAATAATCAGGGTTTTAGGCGAGTAACCGTGAAACATCATCAATCACAAAGTGCATTGTTCATGCTAAGATGGTGGCACCCACCAAAGAACACAAAATAGCTCTTACTCTTTTCCATTAAAAAAGCAAAAATTTTTTTAGTTTTTACAAGGGATTCTTTTGATCTGAATGTATGTTGTATGTCCTTGTACAATGACAATAATCTATTCTAATCTTAATCAGGACTACATTGAACTTTTTAAAGGTGACTTGTCCTTTAAATACTGCAACATTCTGGGTTTTTTCTTTAAATAGAAAAATTTTGAATTTTTTGAAATAAAATATTTGTCAAAGATATACATCACTCATATATAAATGTATGAAAAATTATCAGGGGACATCAGGCAAATGCAAAATTTGCACATTTTTCTCCTTGCATAGCAAATAGATCTGCATATCCAATGAGCCCAGAATAATCTGTACTGTATTTTATTATTATTATTATTTACAAGTGACAAGTGTAGTAAATGTTCCCACCCTGATCCTAGAATACCACCTGTCGTGCACATTTTAGTGTTTTCCTTGGATTAGATGTCACATTGTGATGTTGCTGAACTATCACTGTAAGGAAGCTAAATGTTCTGTCTGCAGCCCTGAAAAGAATTATACTTCAAGTTTTGTAGCTATTGATCATTTGTGACCACAAGAGGGCGCCAGGTTAACAGTGTCTCTTCCCATCTGTTCCAATCTTTCATCACAATAGCCGATGTGATCATTGAGAATGAAATCTGAGCAGCTCTGCTCTGTGTCCCTGCTAACTCCGAGGATCTCAATCCAAACTCCATGATCAAAACATTATTGATCTGAGGTTTAGCATTACAGAAACATGCCAACCCCAGGGGAGACCTGTCAGTCACTTGCATAACTCTCATGCTTGTTGTGCCAGTCATAGGGTTAATATAACATGACTTACATGATCCATGGTTTTTTGATTGGATCAAGGGCAGGAGCAGAGAAAACGAACAGAACCCAAAGACGAGAAACAAAAGTCCCAGTAAATTTTCATAACTATTTGATTTGAATAATATCAGGGGGCTCAGTGGTTAGCACTGTCGCCTCATCAGTATTCGCACACAGTAATGTCACACAGACTTCCTGATGTGGACACAGTATGAATTATTGTTGACATATTTTTTTTTCCCCCCCTAAATATAATTTAATTTAATTCAGCACAAGACAACAGAAGCCATTGTCAGGGTTGAGGGTGAAATTTTACCGTAAGGTAACTTAAAGATCCAACTTAAAAATAAGTTAAAACTTGTAAATGTTATTATTTCTAAATGGAGACTCTTCTATGATTACAAGATTGTTTAAGCGATATGAAGCTGTATTTATGGAAAAGATTTGGAGTGAGATGCAATTATATTACTTATTAGTTACATTTACAAGAAGCAATCAATGGACACAAACAATACCTCTGCTTATTGATTTCTGTACGAGTTTTTTAGCTGCTGCTGTCACGAATGTGAGCAGAGAAGGAGCTAAAGGAATGGGTTCCATCTCTCCGTCCTTCTGTCCGTATGACTTGTAAATGTGATAAATTTGGATGGATGTGACATAGGATCACTTAATTTAGTGCGTGAAACCCCCTCGATGTAAATGGGGTGGGATTATGTACGGGTGCTCTTGACCTTGTTTTAAGGTCACAAATACACTTTTTCTATATTCTGCTTCTCAAGGCTTGTTAGTGCGATACTTTTCAAAGGAAAGGTCCTCATAGGGATTTAGCAGCTGAAATGATGAAATCGTGTAGTAACTTGAAATGCACTCAAAGAGTGAAGACCTCCACCAAGGTAGTGCAATCACTTCTTTACATGGGTTATAGATTGTACAACAATTATTTTTTTCTTGTGCTGCATGCTGGGTGATTTGCATCCCGTTGTTCTATTGCGTAATGTTAAAAAAATCATATTAAACTGTACTGGATTCAGATCCAGACCACACCCAAAATTTAAACAGTTCTTCGTTGGCCCAAGACCCACATTTGATTGAAATTTCCTGGAAATCTGTCCATTAGTTTTTGAGTTATCGTGCTAAGAGTCTCACACACACATCCAATCTCCTAATCTCCCCTTTGGTGGAGGTAAAATGCATTGTCATGTTATTTGCTGTACCAGAATGTCAGTTTAACATATCTGCAAATTGGCACTAAGATGAGGATGGACAGCTAGGAGAGCAAGGGGCACAATTGGTGGAAAGGGGGGAGTTTGGCCTGTTATCAGGGGGGTGGCAGATGTGTGCCTCAGGACTTCCTGTTGACTAGTGAACAGAAGGTGGGTAAGAGAGTTCTCAACCCCCTCCATCACTTAATGACACTCCTTCACCCTGCAGCCTGGGCACCAGAGATATCAGAGGGAGAGAGAGAAGGAGAGAGAGAGAGAGAGAGAGAGAGAGAGAGAGAGAGATTAAAAGTAAGAGTAAACAGAATAGCCACCTCGTACACTTGTCTAAGGAGCTTGAATCTTCACAAGAGAACACAGAGACTTTTTATCATGACTGACCATGTGGAAACACCTAGTAAGAAAGATCTGTTTTACGCTCTTATCTTTTGTACCTATTACTCATAGATTTTGAACAAATTTCAGTCTTAAACAGGCTGTATTAAGTGTTTATTTATTTTCTTGGCAGAAGCTTTAAGTCATAGACTTGAGCGCTTAATGGTTTGCTGCATGCATATTTCAATGGTTTCCAACACACTAATGCTTGAATTTGTACACCAAATTTCTTATCCATATTCTCCAATTCCATGTTTAATTTGAGCAAATCTTTCTTAATTTTCATCTTCGTTTACAAATTTTAACTTGTTACAAATAATTTTCAGAAATTCCTCAGAGCTGCTAAAATACATGCTGAGATATATTTGTACAGAAAAGGTTCCCCTAGACTTTATTAGACCAAGCAGATTATGTTTTACCGCTGGTGTGTGTGTGTCATTATAAGCAGGATTATGTGAAAAATTATTTGTGATTAATTCCTGCTAGAGCTAGGGCTTTGGACAAGGAAGGGTTAATGAAATTTTGAATATGATCGGGATTAATGTTGTTTCTGGATACACACATTTTTAAAGGATTCTTTAACATTGTGGGATTTGTATATTTTGGCTCACATGTGGGATTGCTGGGCTTGCTGAAGGTTTGTGATTTCAGATTGCTTTTGTTAATAAGTGAATTTTTATAAATGTATTCCCAAGTCAACAGGCTTACCTTCACATTTTTAAGTACAAAATAAATTTTTTAAATTCTTGTCCCTTGTAATTTTTCATGTACTACAGATGTGGTAGATGGCATTTAGACTAAAAAACACTAGGATGCCTTCAGAAATATTTGGTTACCATTCTGTTCCAGTACTTATGCTTTTACATTAACCTCCATGTATTTATTTATTCATTTATTTATTGTTTGATTGTTTGTTTGTTACACAAAGGGACACTAATCCCAGCTACACTAGTGACATCTTTTCTGAATTCCGATAAAAAGATTTCAATCTATTCTAGTGTAATAAGAGTAGTTAGTTTTTAACTGGTTAAATTCAAAAGTATACTCCTAATTACTAGCTAAGTTTCACTTTGGGATGTGTATTTTCATTTATTTTATAAAGATATTCTACTGTTTGTAAGAACTATTTATAATCAAAGTGGCTTTGTCAGGATCCTTTGTCCATCAAAAATGTCTTCAAAGCAGACGACACATGAAGGGGTTAGATGTGCATTTTTCACATATTAATTGGTTTTCCTGAAGCAGAATAGTACTGTAGAGCTTGTTGGAAAATATTATTTGGATTGGATGTAAAATTCTTTCTGTACAGGGCTTCACATCCCCTTGATAAGTATGTCTGTCTGTCCAAAAATGTCTTATCCTGAAAACCACAATGATTATCACTGATACTGTTATTAATGTAGTTAATAATATATCACATATATAAATTTTAATTAAGTTTAAATCTAATCTAATTTTAAAACTTTTCTCTAGAAGTTAATATATAATATAAATGTTATTTAGTTTCTAGACTGATGGAAATACATACATGTAGAGTCATTGACAAAAGTCTTGTCACACATGTGGGCTCATGTATAAAAGCCCATTTCTCACCAACCTATTTACCGATTTTAATCAACTATGACTTTAAATAACCCTCTGAGGGAAATGAATAATATGTGCCAGAAGCAGTATTAGAAAGAAATTTATTCTAATCTTTACAGCATAAATATAAAGATTCCCATTTTTGCCTGGACAAAAGTCTTTTATCAAAGACTTAATTTCACTTTCAAAACTATATTTATTACAGAAAAATAATCAGTCATGGCCTTGTTTATAAATAAATATATAATATTGTAACAGATATAACGTCATATTGAAAAATTAAAAGTATCACTCAAGGTCAGTAGTGCCTCTGCAAACATGACCATGATGGTACCAGACTCCCAGGTGCTTGTCATGATGAATAATTATCATATTAAAAGAATCAGACACCTTCAAGATGTTCAAATTACAAATAATAAAAATTTATAAGTGCTACTAAAAATTCACTTGTAATCCATTTTTAATACACAAGTGAGCTATTTTAGAGGACATCTCATTCATCAAATGGTCAGAAAACAGTCTGTTATCAACCCTATGGTGAGAAGTTGAAGCCACCAGTTGGTAAGCAATAATCT
This sequence comes from Neosilurus hyrtlii, assembly GCA_028564935.1. Classification (NCBI taxonomy): domain Eukaryota; kingdom Metazoa; phylum Chordata; class Actinopteri; order Siluriformes; family Plotosidae; genus Neosilurus; species Neosilurus hyrtlii. Next base: position 7,029,116 of record JAOUQZ010000004.1, read on the forward strand.
GTTGATATTTGCGTCTGGTAATGTTACACATTTTACATAGCTTTGTGATACCTATGTACTGGAGGTGACCTTAAACCATGATGTTTCACTTTCATATATGACTGGCTCTTCGGTGAACTTGGGGTCCAGCAATTCTTTAGATGGTCAGTAACAACACTGGTGGCATAGCAATATGATATCGAATTAATAATTCAGCGCAAATATCATTTTTTCCCCATGTTTCTGCTAATAACAGTTTCCACGTGTTTAGGCCTTGGGAAGCACGTCATGGTGTTCTAGCTGTGTCTTGTACAGGAACTGTATGGTGTATGGTGAGATGCAAGATATGTTTGATTGCAAGAAATTTGATGTAGAGTTCATGCTCAAGCAGACACTGCAAGCTATGAGTCCTAACAGAGCTTTTCAGGGAGTCATCAGGAGACTAACTACAACTTTTGTGCAGCCAGTTGTTTTGTGGATAGTTTTCCTTGCATGACCTGAGCTTACCTATGTGTACCGGGCTGTCTGTTTCTTACTACTGCTTGCAAATTATTTTCATTTGCTTTTAGGAGATCTTGAAGATTTCTACACTTTTTGCAAAGAGATTTTATAAATTGCCTGAAAGCTACTTTAATATCTGTATTTTAATTTTAATCACTTTTCATTATTTTGTACTAATTTTACTAATTTTACGAATTACTTTGATCCAGAATGTTTTACATTATTACATCATTGTGACTAGACTTTTGCCCAGCCTAGAATTAATATGTTTGTCTTTTATTAGCTGTATAAAGTATGAATAAATTTACAATTTCCTGTTGCTTGCACAAAACAATCTGTACACTTGCAGGATTAATGTAAGGCATAGTTGATTAAAATTGGTTAAGAGGTAGGTGAGGTATGGGCTTGTATACATTAATGTCCACATGTGCGACGTAACTTTTGCCAATGACTGTATATGTATTAAATTTCAATAATTGTTTCATGTGCATTAACTTACACAACTTAGGTTGCAAGAGTCAAATAAGACAAATGCTGGATTTTAACATTTAAAAGATTACATTAGTGTGAAATATAGGTAAGTTTTAACAAAAGATAAGAGGTTATATCTATCTCTCTTGATAACAAAATACGTTTTAGTGCTTTTTATGCACCATAATGAAGTTTATGCACACCAAAATGTTTCTATAACAGATTGCTTTTGTCTCTGGAGCAACCAAATCCCATTTAAAGCTACAAGTTTCATTTTTGTGGTTTATTCTAATGTACTACGAGCAAAAGTACTTATTCTTCAGATACTGAACCTATTATTGTTTCACCTGTAGCTCTGATACTTTGCACAAATCATGCCAGTCTCATAAGGTGTTGTTTAGCAACAGGAAAGCAAAAAACAATGAATAACCATATTAAGAAAAATTTTATAACAAATTAAAAATTAAGAAAGATTTTATAACAGAACTTATAGTTAATACTTAATGTTACAAAATGTTGATTTAAATCTCTAGTGATGTGTTATAAATCTCTACTCACAGAAAATGTCAAAATATCAACAATTTCACATTTCTAAAAATCTGTTCATGGAAGATGAAGCATATACCTGTGGAAGTTGTAAATGGTAATGCAATAGAATAAGCACATTTATGTAAACCTATGATATGCTTTGCAGATACTGTCAGAGCTTCTGTTATAGAATATTCACTAACACTCTCTGACCAATCACAAAAGAGAATTTAACAGCGTTGCAGTATTATCAGCTCTAATTACTTTAATATTACTGTATACAAAATTACACAGTGATTATTGTGCATGCTAGAAAGGTCTCAGTTGTGGACATTACAGTCGGTGTGTCATTTGTCACTGTTGACTTTTAAGCCAGGAGCAAATACAGTGCTGTTAAAGGAGTAATAAAAGTACTGCAAGTTTCCACTTATTAACCAGAAACAAGTACAAGATAGCTGTTGGACTCACAGTGAAACATGAGTCTAAGGGTAAAGTGCTATCTCAAAAGCAGGCAATCAGATTGCAGATGATACAATCTTAAATAATTAAAGGTTAATTTGTAATGACAGTCATACAGAGTAATAATAAAGTAATACACATTAGGCGATATGTAATATAGCATAACATGTATTCTGACCATATAGATAACATGTATTGGTGTGCGTGGGTAGGTTAGTAGTGACCTAGAATTTTTTTTGTGGAAATAAGCCATTGATTGACACATTGAAATATCTTCATTTTATCCAAGACTTTTATTGATGGAGATATCTCTGGTATTTTTATTTAACAGTGGACCTCACAGAATGTCCTGAAACCACATTTATTGATTTTGTGCCATGACATGAAGTGGCAAGCTATTGACCTCAGTGGGAACTGATCATTTTAAATCCCCAGAGCTGTGTTTTATTGGTCACCTGACAGTCAAAAGATCTCGGCCATGAAGAGCATAATGCGGCTGAAGTGTTTGTATGCATAATTGCAGCACTGATTTGACTAGACGAATTGATGACTATAATCTGCTGTAATGGGCTTACAATAAACATAGCAACATTTAATGACTTTTGGACTCATTAGATTAATTGGATTTTTTTCAAACTTGTGTTTCTATTGGGTTTGCATAAATAGCCTAATAACTGCATTTGTAGACAATGGTGTTCATCATGCAGTGTTGCAGCTGATAGATGGTGCAGTTGTAGATCATCCTCTGTTGATAATTGTGGTAGTTGTTATGAACCATTTGACTGGCCAGGTGAATTTAATGGGCGTAATCTAAATCTTCATAACTTAAAAAGAGCACTAAATAACGTCCTGTTATATCTAATGGAAGTTATATTTAAAAAATAATTGCACTTCTCTGCTCCATGGTAATGTGGTGTTCTCTGTGTGGGGGTGTACATGTTCTTCCCTTGTCTGTGGGTTTCCTAATAGTTCTCCGATTTCCTGTCACCTCCCAAAACATGCCAGTAGGTCGACTGGTTGACTCAAAAATTTCCCAAGTGAGAATAAGTGTAGACCAGGTAGAATGTGCGCTAAACTAGGATGTATGCTGAGCTCATGCCTGGTGATGAATTAAATAAAAATGAATGAAGTGTTAAAGATTGGAAGGGTGGACAATTCTTAATAAACAAACAAAGAGCATAGTACAAACATGATTAATGTTTATAAATTGTAAAAAAAAAAAAAAAAAAAAGGAAAGAATTTCATGAATCAGAAACTATCATGCACAAGCATCTTCAAAAATAAAAATCTTAAAAATTGAAATGAAGAATATGTAATTTAATGTTGTGGTTATTATTTGGAAGGCTCTGACTGCAAGAAAATATATTTTATATGTTTATGTATATATCTGGTGATAGATATAGATTGATAAGTGACAAACATTTTTATTTATTTATTTATTTATTTATTTTAATTAAAAAAATATTTACAAGTGTGGCATTTAATGTGATGAGAAGAGATTCAAAAATGTGCTGAAACAACCCTGTACTGGAGATGAGGAAGAGGAGGAGCAGGGGGGCGAGGAAGGGCGGTGGGCTGTGTTTCCCTTTGCCTGGTTTGATAGTGGGAGAAAGAGAGGAGATGATAAGGAGAAGCCAGTGGGGGAGAGACAGAGAGGAGAAAGAGGTGAAAGGAGAGAGAGGAGGGCCTACAGCTTTATTGTTCATGCCTGCCCTGGAACAAAGGGCTTATAACGGGCTCTGTCCGCAACAACACTTGCTAGCTGGCTCACAGAAATGGCAATCGGTATCGCGTTCAAATCAGTTTAGCGGCTTGTTTTCCATCCCGGTCGCATTTTCGATGTTTCCCCCCGTTGTTGTTAAGTGTTGTAGAGTTTGTGTCGGGGACGTTTAGTTTTGCTCCACAGTAGCCACCGTACTCAGCTCGGGCTCCGGAACTGAGCTACACTGTGCTAGCACTGGAGCTTGTAAACATTAATCTTGGGAAAACCAGTTCTTGCAGGTAAAACAATCTTTATTTACACTTCTTGTTGCACAAACTCTAAATTATATTACTGTATTTTTAAAAAGACGCACAGTGCATGCTTTGTTGTTGTTCAGTTCGTAGATATTTTAACCTATTGTAGTCGTTTTTCGCTAGCATTTAACTAGCTACCTTGCTAATGCGCTAATTCAGCTCGGATAGACTGGAGACTAAAATGGTTCCGAGATGTTCTTTAGTTTAATGAACCCTATAATATAGGGCAAAACAAAAGGATAAAACATTATATTAAAATTCAAACTAAGCGCTGACTTCAGAAGTGCCTTTGGTTCGTTAAATCATGCTAGGCTAACAAAATTTAGCTGGCTGAACAGCAGTGGAGAAGTTGTGTTCCAAACGGCTGGCTTCTGTCTACACAAGTGCACTGCGCAGCATGTGAAATAATGGATTGTACGCCCTGTGTAGGGCACACTATATCCAAGTGGGAGCCGTTTAGGATGCAGTCCGTGTAGTCAGCTTCTTTGGCTAGTGAGGAGGCTTCAAGACGGTCTTGTGACCAGGAGAAACTTCACACCCTTCGAATCTTTCTTGTTTACTGTGAAATCCAGAATAATTCTCTGTATATTTGTTAGGAATCTACCGTGTGGTTTTCTTCTTTAAAAAAAGTTTCCCTTTTTGTGACATGTCACCTACCTGTTTGGAATTATTGGTTTTTTAAGTGCATGATTTATAATAATAATAATACTTATAATAATTTGATCACATTTGAAATGGTTTACACTCTGCCCCAGAATTAAACAAACAAAACCTTATGTAGAGTTGCTTGCCTTTGCAACAGCTTAAAGACTAGTTTAGCTTCAGTGGTAATGTTATCATGCACTTGGGCTTGTTGATTTTTCCACATTTGCAAGCACTAGCTCATAAGCATCACATTTTATTAAGCATTAAGAGTATTATTCCCAGAATGAGATATGCTGGGTTGTTTCCCTCTCACTTGTAATGAATCATGTTTGGCAAGATGGATGTCCTATGCTGCGGCTGCTGCAATTTGCGGGTCCCTTAGTGCTTTTTTTGCTTCCTCTCTGTCTTGTCAGCACCACTCATAATGTGGCACATTTTGAGGTGAATTAGATTATCAGCACATTTTAGCCTTTAGTGTGATGTGTTTTGCCTCTGTGTGTGTGTGTAGGAAAGAGGCCCTGTGTGTGATCCGAGCGAGGGGGAGGTGATGTTTGAAAGAAAGCAATTTACAGCACAGGAAGTTAGTGTTTTGTTGCTTGATTTGATTTAGACAGACAGTCATTAACCACCAGCTGAGTGATCTCTGTTAATGGTATGCTCTTAAGATCTAATGGACTGTTGCTTATTTATTTATTTACTTATTTATCTCTCTTAATGGCAATGCGGTAGTCATTTCTGCTTCTTCTGGGGGGGAAAAACACGTCTTAATTAGCTGCTGTGTTTTCGGAGGAAATTCTCATTTGGAGTGTGGATTTCGTCCTACCCTACGAGTTTACACATGTAGCATGTAGTCAGAATGGCAATGTAAGATCATCAAATTAGTTTTGCAGAATTAACTGCAGATCAGCAAATTACAGTCTGGGCTAAGCCTGCACCTATACACTTTACACTTTTTATAACATCATCACTGTCTGTTTCAATTTAGGGAGAGGCGACCAGGTTAGCACTTTGGGCAGCATATGTGCTTCATTTAAAGACAAATCATAGGCATCTTTTAGGTTTTCCTATTCTAAAGCAGTCCCACGAAATGATACAGCAGTCTATAAACTGCCATCATAGATGAAATTTATTTTATACAAAACTGTCACTGTCCGTTTCAGTGAACTCAATTTTGTAGGTTTTTATTTATTTTTAATTGCAGCTGTACTTGCAGTGCAAATAGTGTACACCACTGACCTGTGGGTCATAAAGATAACGTATGACAGCCGTGTGGTAACACACTGCCTTGAGTCCACTGTACGGACGTGCTGCTCCACTGGACAGCTGTGTGACCAGTGTCGTCTACGCTTAATTTTTAATGCTTTAAAGTCACAAATGAATGTTTCATGAAGGCAGTAAACTGATGCAGGAAGGGTGTTTGTGAGAGAGATAAAGAAAATGCTAAATTGATATTGTGAATGACTCACTTTTAGGATATTACTTATATTTTATATTGCTCTCTGGCTTTCATTTTAATGTTGATACTCTGAACAGCTTTCTGTAGGCTTCATCGGTTGCGCACACATTTTAGTAGCAGGTGTGTATGAGAATAAGAAGTGGGTGTGACGAACACAAACAATAAACGTAGAGAACATGGAGATGGATAAAAGCTCAGCACTGACAGGGGGTGGGGGTGGCTTTGGTGCTCCCCTGGTCTGATTGAAGGACCCTGAAAATGACCAGGTCTTGATTCATTTCCTGGAGACCGAATGAGCCCCTATGTCCCCTTCTGTGCTACACTGGGCTGTCTAAGAGCATTTGTGAAATGGAAATAAAACAGCTAGATGGCTATTTATCATATCCCCACTATGGTAGAATGTCAGCCATTTCGATTCAGATAAATGCACAGGCGTTGGCTGGTCGGTTGCTTTATTGACAGAGCCGTTATTGACAGTTAACTATGCATGAAGAAATCTGCCCATGGTGCTAATGTGCTATGATCAAAATAGAATAGTGTGTGTGTGTATACAATTGATCCACTGTAAATCAAATTGAAATCAGTTGTTTTATTGAGTGATTAATACATGGCTAACTCTTACATTTACTACTAAATGTATGTTTTACCATTATAAAACAGACTCGTAACTTTCGTCAAAAATTATTTGAGGACCACTGTACCATATGTGTCCATAAAAACAGCTCCGAGTAGTTGAACTGACGTTTAAAACAGAAAGGTTTGACTGCTGTTAAGGAGATGTAGAATCCAAGTTTATTAGCATCTAATTATGTGGTTCTATAATAAGGGTGGACGCTATGACAAAAAACAAATACAATAATATATAAATAACCTTTACAATTATATAATAAAATGCCTCACAATTCGGTATAAATTTTAAACGTCAACTGCACAGCTTTCAAATATGTAATTCAGTCGTAAAAAAAGAAATTCTTTAAAAAAATAAAGTTTCCACAGTTCCTAAAAGTAGAACATATTGTAACATACTTTCTTAAAGTACGGATATTTTATTGTTGTATCATCAAGCCATATTAGACTCATTAGCAAATTGTAGTAATGTGCTAATTGATAAGTATGTGAAGTATTTCCAGTTTACATTTTCATCATATTTATCAATTTAATATTTTGTTCCACATTACTGTGTTGCTGTTTTCTCCTTTTAGTTTTTATTTGGGCTGTGAAATATTTTTAAACATTTATTATTGCAAAAAAAAGTTCCTTTTCGTTTATTTTACATTCTGGGGTACATTTCGAAATTCGCACCTGGAGAATGGAATGTGTTTAGATGTGTGTGTGTGTGTGTGTGTGTGTGTTCCATCACAGCCAGATATTTAGCACCTGACGTCTAGTTAGTGCTCTGCAAAGCAGTTTGGGTTGTGTGTAGATATTCCCAGAATCAGTGCATGGCTGATAGTCCCTTTTATTGGAAATGTTTATTTTAAACTCCTTTGGAGATGAGCAGAACTTTTATGCTTTATCCAGTCTTGTCTTCTAACATCGGCTGACAAAAGACAAAAACCGTAAAAACCCACAGTGTGTTTTATGACAGGCGAGAATCATTGACGTTTCGCAGATTTATTTGCGAGACGAGACAGCCAGTCATTATTAGGCGGAGTCGTTTCCGTGACAGTGGAGGTCATGACCCTTTAGAGGCTGAATGCGTCGCTCAGTAGATCCTTTTAATAGGTGGGATGGATAGGGTGAGGGGTGTGTCTGCACTCCACAACCCCCTTCTGCCCTCTGTGTGCATGTGTTCGTGCGTGTGAGAGAGAGAGAGAGAGAGAGAGAGAGATACAGCAACAGAGTATGTGTGAGTTAGCCCTACAACAGTCTTGATCTGTGTAGTGGATTGAAATGAGGGTAGATGATATTGTCCTTTATATCAGTCAAATGCTTATGCCCCAGATGATGTCAGTGACTCCGATCTCATTTATATTTGGTAGGATTTCTGAAGTCACATGTAAATCAGCTATTTAATAACAGTTTATTTTTATATGTATGATGTGTGATATAGTTCATGTTTGGTGATGGTGTAAAGATTTATTGATATGAATGAGTGGTTTCATCTGAAGCAGGAGTTCAGTGTCTTGTGTAGCGTTTTTATTTAACGATGGACATCATCACAGAGAGGCTTAACATATATATATATGGATGTCCCTAGCAAGCAAGCCAGATGTGGTTGTGGTGAGGAAAACCCCCTGGGACAACATGAGGGAGGAATCTGTTGAAGATCCAGACTCAAAAGAAAACCCATGGTCCTCTATGTGATGGCTTATAATGAAATTATCAACATTAGAATAAAGACGAAATGGTACCCAGTGTGTTGAAAGGATGTACAGTATGAGTGTATTGGGAAAGCCTGAGATAAGCGATTTCATCATGTTTTATGCAAGTGATAGGTCTGTCAGAGTAAACATCACTGATCAAATACTATTTGCACTTGTACAATATTTACGTATTTAAAAAGAGAACTCGTATTTAAACGTTTAAAGTGTTTTATAAAACTTTTTTTTTACTGGCTGGCTCTTGTAGCTTCAGCCATTGTTGTTTATTGTGTAGATAATTATCATATATATATATATATATATATATCCATGTTTTTAGAGTATTACGAATGAAGGTTTTAGTAAACAGTGGTAGTAGTATGCAATTTCCATCTAAATTTGTCATGCTGATCATTTTTTTATAAGCTGTCTTTCATTTCGCATACCTTTCCAGTGGCATATAAATAATACACAGTATATATATCCTGGTATTATTATAAAATAAGTGGTATCTTGGTAATATCTTTCTAATCCCAAATGCTTATTATACAGTAAATACATGATCTGCACTGCAGCATTTGTTAATATTCAATATTGTATTATTCGAGTGGGAGTATGGCTCCTCCCCAATTTGAAGATTATGCATTATGTGTATTATGCAAATGAAATATTCAGCAAATCTAATATTTCATGTCAAAAGTTATTTCTGGGGAGGTCTAATCACTTATTTACACTCAGTAATACATTTCAATATAGGAAGAAGAGTTGCATCTTGTAGCTTGGTGCTTCCTAATGTTTTTTTTCCCCTCATTCCATAATTTTTTAGGCTGTTCCTCCAAATCCTTCAAGCTGTACTCCCCAAAGGAGCCCCCCAACGGCAGTGCTTTCCCTCCCTTCCATCCCGGCAGCATGCTGGACAGAGATGTGGGGTGAGTACGAGTCCTCCTGTTAGTACGATGTTGTAGATTAAAATAAACATGGTCCATTTGGCCGTTACTGTTATTGTCACACTGGCACAGACAGTGTTTTTATTGCTGTTGGATTTCAGACAACATTTTAGAATCATGTTATGTTTGGATCGCAATAATAAAGCTTAATGGGGGAAAAAGGCAAGCAACCAGGATTGTTCGTTTTTGTAGTTTTTGTTGAGTCAGCCAACATCAGTTTGGCCATATTGAAATAGTGGAGTAGGGAAAAAGATACAGGAATAAGGAAGAACAAGTACCCTAAGGCGGATCCCCTGTGTCTATGGTTAAAACGAGCTGTCACTCAACAGCCTTTGTGCTGATTGGACAGTGAAAGGGGGGGGTGCTTTAAAAGTGCAGGGAACTGCCTTCACTGCACTGAAGAGATAAGGGTGGAAAATGTCTGGGGAGGAAACGATCCCCTTCCTGTCTGAAACTGCACCCACAGGGGGATCACACTTAATCCTGAATCATCAGCTTCTGATATGCATCACTGCATTTCAGCCCTGAGTGTTGGTAGGGGGAAAAAAATAAAAATTTTTTGCCTATAATCATTGATTGATTGGTTGTGAAGAACATGGCTGTGTTTGAAGTCTATGTGTAATCTTTAATATTGTCATTGTTCTTTGTCTTGTTGTGCAGCCCAACGCCCATGTACCCCCCCACATACCTAGAGCCTGGGATAGGGTATGTATTGGTCATAGCCTGTTCTCTTTTGTCATACAGTTGATTTAATGGAGTATTTCAGTGGTGTTTATTTATACAAAGTCTCACAATTATTGCAATTTTTAATTAGTCTTTATCTTTTTTATTTTCTTTTTTCATTTATTTTCTTTATCAGGAGGCACACGCCATATGGTAATCAGACAGACTACAGGATATTTGAGCTTAACAAACGGCTACAAAACTGGACAGAGGTAAATGAGGCCCGGCGATATAAGATGCAGCAGTTCCACCTGAGTAATCACGAGGCAGTTTTAGGGACTCATTGAGAGGAACTATGCCTGAGAACTTAAAAATGTTAAACTTGAGTTAATTCTTCAATAAATGTCAAAATTAGATGGTATTTTTTGCTCTTTTGCATATAGGCTTGAAAGCCTGAACGTCAATGCTGGTGCATTTGTCTTTTTTAGCCTCATTTTTAGGACTAACATTAAAAGCCTTTCTTTACATGGCTTAAATGTGACGCATATTTTTAAGAATGGCAGTTGCCAAGTCTTTATTGGCTCATGTTTAACCAATCAATGTACACTTGAGTCACTTGTAGTTCCTCTCCTCATGGAGAGGAACTACAACCAGAGAGCTACAACCAACCCTGCAGTAGAAAAAAATTCTCTTAAGTTCTGCGAATTATAGCCATTCTTAATTCCTTCACTGGGGACACACCTAACCTTTTTAAGGTACTTCCTCTTACAGTTTTCCGAACTATGAAAAAGTTCCTTGGCCCCAAAAGTTCTGTAATTGGTAAATTTCTGTAGGCCAGGATTGCATGACTAAACATTGTGGTTTTATTGCACAGGTGCTTCTCTGCTTGTATGACTGGCTCTCTTGATTACTAAACACTGTGTTATGAGGATTACTTAAGAGTAGTTCAAGTAGCAGCTTCAACACTTCAGATAGTGAATGACAGGAGGGGAGTATGTTAGTGGCATGCCTTTTTAAAATTGTGCTGTTCTGTCACTACTATGTTAAAAGTCATATTTACATAACAAAACCAAACAGTACAGAATTGCACAACACCCTGAGCCTCCTCATTGTTTGTGGTGTTGCATACAGAGGTTATTCTGTGTGAGGAAATAACCTGAATATTGTGCAGTAGGCATTGCTTGTGTGTTACAGAAAGAGACATATTTAAAGAAAATATCTACCCGAATTACAAAGTTTTATCTGTGAAACTCATTTGATCAAACTCATGTGTGTGGGTGTGTGTGTGTGTGTGTGTGTGTGTGTGTATATATATATATATATAGAGAGAGAGAGAGAGAGAGTGAGTGTGTACAGAAAGGGGGCAAACACTTTTTCACACCACTGTGTGTGTGTATATATAGATATATATATATAGATATAGATAGATAGATATAAAATAAATAAATTGTTTAGCAACTAGCTATGCTGTAAATTGCACGAGCTATCTGGGTTTTTTTTAAGAGGGCATACTGTGGGTCAGTTTAAGGGTGGACTTAGCCAGCATCAAATTGGACAAAACCTTTGGATTCCTCTTGCCTCAGTCAACAGCGTGATTATACAATAGGCAGGGAATAAACAGCATTGTTTGCGGTGTTGCATACAAAGGTTTTACTGTGTGGGGAAATAACCTGAATGTTGTGCAGTATGCATTGCTTGTGTGTTTTAGACAGAGACATATTAAAAGTAAATATCTACCCCTCATTACAGAGTTTTATCTGTGAAACTCATTTGATCAAACTTGTGTGTGTATGTACACTGTGTGCACAATTATTAAGCAAGTTGTATTTTTGAGGATTAATGGTTATGGTACAACTATACAGTGCTTTTCAATCCAAAATGTTAACAAACCCTCAAACCTGAACATTTAAGTAGTAAAAGTGAAGTTTTGGGTTTCTTAAGAGAATATTTATATGTACACCATTATTAGGCAACTACTAGTGTGCAAAATTATTATGCAACTAAATGAAAAACAAAGATTTTCCATCTCACTTGTTTATTTCCACCTTTTAAAGTGAGAATAATAAACAAACTCAAAATTTACAAATAAACATTTCTAAAATTAAAAAAAAATAAAAATAAATAAAACCCTCAGTGACCAATATAGTCCCCCTTCTTTTCGATAAGTCACAAGCCTTCCATTCAAGGAGTCAGTCAGTTTCTTGATCCGGTCAGAATCAACTTTTTGTGCAGCTGCAACCACAGCCTCCCAGACACGGTTCAGAGAAGTGTACTGTTTACCTTCACTGTAAATTTCCTGCTTAAGAAGGGCCCAGAAGTCAAGTGAAGAAGTGGCCATGTCATTAGTTTTTCATCTTTAAGGCTTTTACTGGACAGCCACGCAGTGACAAAACACTTTGATGCATGTGATGGATTGTTGTCTTGCATAAAAATCAAAGTCTTCTTGAAAGATGCAAACTTTTTTCCTGTACCACTGATTGAAGAAAGTGTCTTCTAAAAATTTGCACTAGCTCATCTTTAATAATACCTGCCCATACCAGTACCCCACCTCCACCTTGCTGGCGTCTAAGTCGAAGTGGAGCTCTGTGTTCGTTACTGATCCAACCACAGGCCCATCCATCTGGTCCGTCAAGAGTCACTCTCATTTCATCAGTCCACAAAACCTTTGAAAAATCTGTCTGTCTTTTTGGCGTACTGTGGGTCAGTTTGAGGGTGGACTTAGTCAGCCTCAGATTGGACAAAACCTTGCCTCAGTCAACAGCGTGTTTCATACAATTCACCAGCAAAGGCAGGGAATAAACAGCATTCAGTTCAGGTCGACCTGAGCCCTCTGATAGCTGTGTTTAGACGATCAAGCAGACTGTTGCAAATAATTCCCATTTTAAGGCGACTGACGATGCAGAGAAATTGCAAGTGAGTCGGAGTACTACTAGTACTGCTACGTCTGGTTTGTCCATCAACTTAGCCCCTATGTATGTGAATATCTACATATACAAACAGCAAAAAAACCCCAGAAAATTTATTAATAACAAATTTGAAACCCAAAAATAAAGGCTCATACACCACCGATCAGACTCACACAGAATAAAAATCACAATCTAACTTGCTGAGAAAAACAAGAGGGAACATGAATGTAAACACAGAACATGACCTTGTTAAACAGATAATTAAACTAACAACACAGGTGACACAAATGAATGCAGAAATCAGCTAGTGAAAGGTGGTGAAAAGAAAAGTCAGTGTTAAACTTTCCTGCTTTTGCTCCAGGCCCTGGTCAGGAAAGAGGAGAAAATTATTTATTTGTTTACTCCAGGACTGAAGTTGATTCAGCCTTTTAAAGGAGCTGCGTTTCTGTAATAACACTAGCCTCGGACACTTATCAACAGAGATTGGATAGGTCAAAGAGAGATCTATTGGTAGCTTTGTTTTGTAGGAATGCAGTTCTTGCAAAGGAGAGTTTCCTGACCGCCAGTGGGAATGTACCTGTTGATAAATAGCTACTTTTTACCTGTCACATTTAACATTTTCAATTTGTGCATGTTTTTACAATTATTGTCCGTTTTTTCAGTTGTTATTTATCAAGAAAACACTTTGTTTTGAAAATTGTTATTTTTGATGATTTTCTTTTAATTAAAATGTCTAATCTATTAATCTGTTGTAATCAGGTTGCCAGTAATACTGAAGTTGACTGTGGGCATTTGTTTTTGTCTTGCTTTTTTTGCACTCTCTTTCTTTCACTTGCTGATTGACTCTAGGAGTGTGATAATCTGTGGTGGGATGCTTTCACCACAGAGTTTTTTGAGGACGACGCCATGCTGACAGTCACCTTCTGTCTAGAAGACGGCCCTAAGAGATACAGTAAGGCTCAGCTAATGTTTGAAATAAAAATCCATTGCATATTAAATATATCAAATATTTGATGTTTTTTTTTTTTAGTTTCCTAGTAGCCCTCACTATTACAAAAATGGCAGAAGTTATATACATATTAATTGCTAATAGAAGTTGTATTTGTCTCTTCAGCGATTGGCCGGACGCTGATTCCACGCTACTTTCGCAGTATATTTGAAGGAGGTGCGACTGAACTGTACTACGTGTTAAAGCATCCTAAGGAGTCCTTCCACAATAACTTTGTGTCTCTGGACTGTGATCAGTGTACAATGGTCACTCAGAATGGCAAGCCTATGTTTACGCAGGTAGGTGTTTATGCAGAAGGGTGCATGTATCTGTGTGCATGAATTTGTAATTTGTGTAAACTGACTTTTAGCCTGTCTGTACCATGAAAATGGCAGGTATGCGTAGAGGGCCGTTTGTACTTAGAGTTCATGTTTGATGACATGATGAGGATAAAGACATGGCACTTCAGCATAAGACAGCACAGAGAGCTCATCCCCCGCAGCATCCTGGCTATGCACGTATGTACCAAACCTTTTGCCAGTAGCATGAAAACTAGCCAAAGGCATAAGTCTAATTGGATAAATATCATAAAATAAATCAAGCAGCCCTTAAATATTAATCATTTGTCTGGTGTTCCAGGCTCAGGACCCGCAGATGGTGGACCAGCTGTCTAAGAACATCACAAGATGCGGTCTCTCCAACTCTACTCTCAACTACCTCCGAGTGAGTGCTTCCCTCCATATGTACCAGCTGTCTTATAGTGTCAGCGCTATAGTCTTATATGGGTGGATAATTACATCACGCCTAAACTTACCAGCTGAAAACTGACAGTGATTCCAGTTGAGTTCTGTTTTAATGCCAACACCTCTGAGAATGGTATTATAAAACCATAAAATATTGCATTCAGGTGTACACAGAAACATTTGTACTCTCCACAATTTTGTTGTCCTGGCCCAAGGCAAACATAATAAAGCAGATTCTGTCTCTGCTCTGTAGCTGTGTGTGATCTTGGAGCCAATGCAGGAGCTCATGTCCAGGCATAAGACATACAGCCTGAGCCCCAGGGACTGTCTCAAGACCTGCCTGTTTCAGAAATGGCAGAGAATGGTAGCTCCTCCAGGTAAGCAAATAAATGTTTTTTTTTCCAACTAGACTTTGATATTCTTCCTGTGCTCACATGTGCTTCTCATAGAAAATGTTATTAGTTTTCTGTGCAGTATGTTTGTACAGGAAACCCCTTGGACAGTAATAAATACCCACAATACTGTCCAGCATGTTTGTACTTTGTAAGGAATGTTAATAATTTTTTGTATCTTCTTACTGTTATGTGTCTCTGCTACATGCATTGGTTAGATAGTTGCTTATCATAAAGCTTTGGTTTTGGCCTGTGTCTTATCAGCGGAGCCAGCGCGGCAGGCTCCCAACAAGCGGCGGAAGCGCAAGATCTCAGGCGGCAGCACCATGAGTGCAGGAGGAGGCACCACCAATAACAATAACAGCAAGAAGAAGAGCCCTGCTGGCAGCTTCCCGCTCTCCAGCCAAGTACCTGTAAGCAGGATTTAAACACACTAGCATTTGAGTTTTAATTATGCTACACCTTTGATATGTAAAAGTTGATATTAGTTAGGTTGCATATTAATGATCGTTATTTTGTTCTACTACTGAGAGAACACATGAGCAGTTTCAAGCTGCTTTTATTTATTCAAAAGTAAAGGCTTTATTGATTTAGATTGTAGGATTGGTATAAAATTCTGCCATCTTCAACTTGTCTTTTGACTGAAATTGGAGATTGCTTTAATATAAACACACAGGTCAGTGTGTGTGTGTGTGTTTGTGTGTGTGTATGTATGTATGTATGTATCTTATCTTTTCTTATGTTTTACATAAGAAAGAATAAGTTTCATTCACCAGACACGGATGCCATTTTTATACTTTCATATGATTTCTTTGATCTCTTCTATCATTTGTTCTGACTATTTTCTTTTTTGCCTTTACCCTTTCGATAGATTTTCCAGATTGGCTTATTGCTGAAAAAATATGAAATAATTAATACACAACACAAGAAATATCACCAAAATCTGAGAAAAGCTCAGAGTGGGTGTTCTATGAGCAAGCGCTGTGTGTTGTGACTGACACGCACACGGTTGCCATAATGGTCGACAACTGAGCGTATGTGCCGCAACCGAGTGCAGTTATTCATTCATCTTCTGAACCGCTTATTCCTACTTAGGGTCGCGGGGAGGCTGGGGCCCATCTCAGCCGACTTTGGGTGAGGGCGGGGTGCACCTTGGACAGCTCGCCAGGCCATCGCAGGGCCATCAGTCACACATCCATTCACACTCACTCACACGTAGGGGTGATTTGGAACAGCTAAGTAGCCTAC
>JAOUQZ010000004.1:7045460-7059825 GCA_028564935.1 Neosilurus hyrtlii
TGCACCTTGGACAGCTCGCCAGGCCATCGCAGGGCCATCAGTCACACAACCATTCACACTCACTCACACGTAGGGGTGATTTGGAACAGCTAAGTAGCCTACTGTGCATGTTTTTGGACTAGCACTACCACGCAAGCACAGGGCGAACATGCAAACTCCACACAGAAACGCCCGAGCCAGGACGCCAGGACCTTTTTGCTGTGAGGCGGACGTGCTAACCAGTGCGCCACCGTGCCGCCCGAGCTAACCACTGCGCCAGTTAGTTAACCACTGCGCCACCGTGCCGCCCGAGTGCGGTTATGGCTACGGAATTTTGTTTGTGAACTGATTCGAAAAGGGAGCTGTTTGAAAACCGAGGGTCCAATGTAGGCATGTTTGTGTATGTGTATATGAATATGTGTGTGTGTGTGTGTGTGTGTGTGTGTGTGTGTGTGTGTGTGTGTATATATGTATATAAATAGGATTCTGTTTGTGTCAGTGTAGTGGTTTACACTAGTACCACTATAAGAGCATATTATGACCGTTAGAAAGTAAGGCATCCATCCATCCATCCATCCATATATCTATCTATCTATCCATATATCTGTCTATCTATCTATCCATATATCTATCTATCTATCTATCTATCCATATATCTATCTATCTATCTATCTATCCATATATCTATCTATCTATCTATCCATATATTTATGTGAATGCTTCAGTAATTTACCCCTACTTGTAAATGTATTGTTTAAAAATTGGACTTTTTGTGCACTGTTACTGAACTGGTACAATTCCTCCATGCCAGATACTGTGCCGAACCCTAAATTCTTCCACCGAGCTAATCCTACTTCAGGTCTATTTTAGCTCATTAATAAGAATCTTCTATATTTTTTAAGTCATGTCTGGTAGCTTATCTATGTTTAATGAGCTGACCGGTTCAATACTGTGGAGATTATTAATATTGTGATACCTAGCATGTAAGCTAAGCATGTTTGCTTCTCACACAATATATAGGCTGTGTAATAGCACTACTTGTAACTAAACACAACATGCAGGCCATATCACATTTAAAGTATCTACAAAGTTCCAGACACTTACCTAATTATTTCGGACAGCAGGCATGAGTCTGTTATTGGATTCTCAAATGCTGAAAATCACACTTCAGAAATGGAAGCAGTGTAAATTTGCAGATGTGTGCACTTGCTTACGTTTCACTCATGCATATGTCTCGCTTGCTGTGTAAATTTGGCTTCTTCCTTTGAATGCATACATATGCAAATTTGACATTGATTTGAATAGTAAAATCAGTTCCAACAGCCCCTTATAATACTAGCTGCTTTGATTCCCTTCTAAATATTTTAATGTCCTGTCTTCTGTAGGACGTGATGGTTGTAGGTGAGCCCACTTTGATGGGAGGGGAGTTTGGCGATGAAGATGAGCGTCTGATCACGCGGCTAGAGAACACACAGTTCGACGCGGCCAATGGCATTGATGATGAGGACAGCTTCAACAATTCTCCCGCCCTGGGTTCCAACAGTCCCTGGAACAACAAGGCTCCCTCCAGCCAGGAGAGTAAGAGCGATAATCCAACCTCCCAAGCCTCTCAGTGAGACTCAGGTCAAGAGGGGAGGGTAGAGAAGGACAGGAGAAGAGAGAGGAGGTCACGGAGGAAGTCGGGATTTGGAGACACACGGCCGACTCACTCATCTACACACAGATCCACTTTCACAAAAATGGCGTCCATTCAATTCGCCCTGTCTCAACGTACTGGAGAGAAGAGTGAGACTGTGGGTCAGAGGAGAGCCAGGACTAGGAACAAGTGAAGTGTAAATCAAATGTATTGGGTTTTAAGAACACGGTAACCATGAAGTTGTTGGTGTTTTCCTGTGGGAATGCTCCTCTGAAGATGGTGTAGATAGTTTACTTGTTTAAGTTAAAAGGAGGTTGGATGGTTTTGTCCTCGGAGGAGAAGGCCGACATGTAAAACGCCAGCAAAGTACACACATATACACACGCGCAAAATGGCCAGAGGTAAAGGATGCTCTAAGGTGTGTTTGCTCTGAAGCCCACTTCATCCCTCTCGGAAGCAGACGTCATTGCAGATCTTTCCCTGCCTTTAGTGGAAGATTTGGACTGAAACCCAGTACACCACCGCCATGCTGTAGAACAGCCCGGAATCGTCATTGTTTAACAAAAAAAAAAAAAAAGGAGAGATGGCAAGCATTTAAATGAAACGTTTTGGAAAATTTTATCTGCATTTTATACCAGCCTCTATTTCCCTAGAATGTTTTTATTTTCCTTTTTTTTACCGACATTAAAAGCTACAGACCAAGGAGCTATGAGGACTTTCAAGGTCCAAATCTCAACCTTCAAATTATATTTGTTTGTATTATTTTTTAACAAAAAGAGAGTAATTTAGTGTGGGCTTTTATTTCATTTTGTGTACTTGTGCTTGTATATTTAAGGTAGTAGCAAAGTTCTGTATAACTGTATGAAAATGTATTCTTCCTTAGCATTGCCTAAAGCCATTCTGATCTAATGTGTTAAAAAAAAAAAAAAGTGAAAAGAAAAACTCATGAATCTGTCTTTTCCCTTTCTCCTCGAATTTTATCAAATCGTGTAAGAATGAGTCCGTTAAAGTGCGCAGTCACATGGTCAAATGCCTGATTGCCCTGTTTATACTTGGTCCAAGTGCCCTTGGTACTTAAAGGCCATCCAAAGCCGTAACCTCATTAGCCCAGATATGTTTATGTTCCAATATGTTTTTCAAAGCCATCTTGTTTTATCCATTTACATTCAAATTGTAAGATTTCTGCCAGCCCTGCACTTGTAATTGAAAATAAATGGTGATCTGTCCCTCTTCTAGCCCTGTAGACATCCCTCTCTTTGATATATCTATTTTTTTGTTTTTCTTAGTTTTTGCCCTTGATTAAATTAATGTATGTATCAATAAAATATGAATTTTCACTTTAAAAGAAAACAGCTTTGTGGGTGTTTTGACTTCTTTTTAGAGTAGAAGTTAAAAGTATATTTATTTGAGTGTTCTCCAAAATACTTGTGCATTGTTACAGACGCGTGCGTACGTGTGTGTATTCAAGACTGACATATGTTTTTAACCAGAGACCATTTTGGCTGGCCCTCAATTATTCAGTGAGGGTTAAGACTAGGTTTTAGCGTTTAGGTTAGAATTGGTTTTAGATTAGGGTTAGGGTTCGGCATTTATTTCTGATGGTTAAGGTTAGAGTAAAGGGTTAGGGTTGTCACTAATTGTGTCCAAGAACGGTGGGTGAGAGAGAGAGAGAAAGAGAGATGATTTATCTGTTTGATCTGAACTCACACACAATGCTCTGCTGCCCCCTTCATGGAATTTCTATTAACTGCATGCTCTGTAACGTCAGGAAACTGGGATGTTTCAGATTACAGTATATAACTTTTTAGTACCATACCTTCCTTTTTTCTCTACATCTCCAGGAACAAACATCTACACTGCCACATGCAGTGCAGTGGAGAAAGAACAAAACTGCTCATCTTTGTTACCCTCCATGTCCACATTTTCATATTTGATTCATCATTTTATGGATGATGTGACTGCAGGTCACAAAGGTTCCAGAGCCATCTGTTCTCATTTAGTATGTAACCAGACCGTTTCAGAAAACCATTCTTAAGGAGAGCCTGAGGCAAGCAGTATGGGCTGAGGTTTAAACCTGTGATAGGGTCATAGGTTCAGTTCTCACTTGAGAGTTACCATCATCATGCTATAATGGTGTCCTTTGACTTACCATGCATATTAAATAAATATGGACAGTCCAAAAAATACAGTCCTATCACTTAGAAATGGAAAATGGAAATAAAATGGAATCGGTAACAAAGTCTTTTTGAAACCATTTGCTCAGTCTTTCACACAGGTGTCAATGATCCCTGCAATGGGAACGATGATATTAGTGAACACTGACATCTTTTTAATTTCTCTTGAAATCTCCTATTTCTAAACACTTGATCTCAGACTTTTACACTTACTACAAATCTGTGTTGCACATGTGCAAGATCATTTCTCGGGACATGCTGAAGTGTTATGGTTATTGTAAACAGACACAGAACCAAAACAAGATGTGAAACAGGTGATTAAAAGATACTACGCCCATGAGCTGGGGTGGTTTTGCCAGGAGTCCTTTGTATTTTGCTAAGATGAACTGATGATGGAAGATAAAACAAGACTATTCACTAGTAAATGGGTAACTTTAACAGCTACATTCAAAGACCAAACATTTCCATGATTTCTAACAACTTATAACAACAATGTAGAATGTATGCATTCTAATAAATGCATATACAGCCTCACACTGTTTTTAGTCTTCCTTATTCTAAAAGCTTGATCCAGGGTGGCATTTAGAGTCAGTGAATACTCTGGACATTATCCCATGACATTTTGTGAATGACTTCTGCAGAGCACTGAGCTCTGGTTACTGATAAGTCATGTATGAGCTCAGCTATATAAAAAATGTAGGATTCTGTGCAGGCATATAGTTAAGGTAACAACTGCATAAATTTCATGAAGTTGTTTAGTTTAAAACCCAAGCTATATCCACCACTGAAGATAAAAGTACTCAGATTTCTAATTTCACATCACGGATCCAAGGTCCCTGGTTTCAAGCTGGATACTGTCTGCGTTGAACTTAGCTACACATTCTCATTGTGTCTATAGATTTCTTCTCAGCTGGTAGACGAACTGTTAGATTAAATGGCCCCCAGATGTGAATGTGTGTGCAGGGTGCCCTGTGATAGACTGCCCTCGCATTCCCTCCAGTGTGCACTCCTGTCTTGCAGGACAGATAAAGTGTTCTGGTTGGTGGTCATTTTTTTAAATCGGGCCCCTCATGGATACACAATCATGGACCTTTGCATGGGTGCCCTTGGGAGGGCTCTTGGGAGGGCATTGGAGGGGGGTCACCCTGACATTGGGCATGCTGTTTTAAAAAATGTTCTTGGGAAAAGCTCTCTGCAACCCTGACTGGAATAAAGCGGTTACTGTAGATAGTGAGAGGACTAATGATATTAATGGGTTTTTTTTAGAAATGTATTGCAAACTGGAAGAGCAAAAACAGGCAAGTTATTGTCATGCACAAGTTATAATATATGGAATATATGTATTTTATCAGCTTATATAGCTGATAAAATACAAAAAAACACGTTTTTAAGATGGACCACATTCTAATATACACTTCATTTCTTACTACTCTATCCCTTTAAACTTGGACGACAGAAATGACGTCGTTTCCGGTCACGTGGGTAAAACCTTTTTCAGTTTGGCGCGGAAAGCTCGCGTTTGTTGATGCTGTCACTGTTGCTCAGCAATGGGGAACTTTTTGTTATGTAGTCTTTGAAAGTTAACAGTGTATGCTTTTTAAGAGATGAAGGTTTGTGTGGAGAAGAGTCTCGAATCTGCTGCGTTTCAGTGAAAGTGTCGTTTTTCTCCTTCCGGGTGAGCTCGCGCACTTTACAGCTCATCAACAGAGACATGTGGCTCTCGAGCAGTCTACCCTGTGGACAAGAACCTACAACCGTTGCGTTGTTGTAGCATGTTATGTGATGTGATGTT
This sequence comes from Neosilurus hyrtlii, assembly GCA_028564935.1. Classification (NCBI taxonomy): domain Eukaryota; kingdom Metazoa; phylum Chordata; class Actinopteri; order Siluriformes; family Plotosidae; genus Neosilurus; species Neosilurus hyrtlii. The sequence continues at coordinate 7,051,042 of JAOUQZ010000004.1, forward strand.
TTATTCCACTTGCAGGTGTAAATATGAGTCCACAGAAGCGCACAGTGGAGTTAGGAGCTTTAGAAGTGCGATTTGTGGGAGATAGTGATGTTCTGGATCACATTGTGGAGAAACATGAAGGTATTAAAGTGTGGACAGTCAACCAAGCTCATATCCTTGATTCTCCATGATATGGAAATGATATTTCTCTGCTTATTTTAATATATTTACTTTAGTTTTGTTAATACCAATGGTGTAACAATATTGAATGCAACAATTACAACCAACAACATTCACAGACAGGGACATAACAGTGAAATAGTGATATATATATATATATATATATATATATATATATATATATATATATATATATATATATATATATACACACACACACACAGAGTAATTGCTACTCAGGGTCGAGGTGGAACTGGACCCTAACTCGGAAACACAGCATGTAAGGTGGGAATCATGGTGTCCCAGACCCACATTCACACTTGGGGAGAGGTTTTCTTCACTCGGTACCTTCTGACATGTTTTTGGGAGGTCTCAGGAAACCCGAGAAAACAGAAGGAAATGTGGACATGGAGAGAACATGCAAAACTAGACATGGTCGGTAATCAGAGCTCAGGAGAGGACATGCTGAATTACTGTACAGCTCCAAATTCTTATAAATAACAAATGATAAGTTGAATTGCACAAGCTTTAGATGGGAAAGTTTTATGCTGGCTCAGTGGTTAGCACTGTTGACTCTCAGTGAGAAGGTTTGGATTGGAATGGTCATTTGTATCTGTGTTAGCGATAGACTGGTGACCTGCTCATAGTCTGGTGGCCTGTACCCTGCCTCTCACCTGGAATTAGCTTCAGCTTCCCCCACGACGCTGACAGAAGTGTTTGGGATAAAGGACAGAGGATTATTTTGTTTTAGGTGTCATTCCATGATCATGGGGTGCTATAGTGGAAAGCAGTTTTATTGTGTTAATATAATACTGTTCTTAAAAATCGTCATTTTAGAATCACAGTTGGTTTTCTACTCTAGCTACCTATTTAGTAAATACACTGAGTTTTACTTAAAAAACAAATAACTTTTTATTTTATGGCTGTGTTCACTGTATATGTCATCTCCACCTTATAGAGTTTACTTAAGTTTTATTCTGGCACTTAATTTTAAACACAAACTGAGATTACTGTATTTTTATCAACATTCTACTGCTTCTAGGATCAAGAGCCCCACAAAGTTCAGTCCAAACTCTTGTTAACCTGAAGAGCCCTAGAAAGCCATCATCTGGCCATGCTGAAGAGGATGAAGACAATGTATTTAATGAGCAAACCTATGTAGAAGCACTTGGAGCTGGTACACAAGGTGAGATGATGAAACTTTCAGGAATGGCAGTTAATGTTGTACTAACATTTAGCAGTCATCCTTTGTTGGCGTGCAGTTTGTGTTCCTGGCTGATTATGGTTGTGTGTTTTGTATGTTGTGCAGATGGAGCTGAGAATGGATCAGCCACTGCAGGATCCTCAGTGTTTACTTTCCAGACTATTAAACGCTCCAATAAATTGGCACAAATGGGTAAGTGAGGAAAGGGAAATTCTCGGCTGGTCTCAATGTTTCTTGTTTTACACTGATTGTAAGCTGAAATTGTAAAGAGATGACTGAAATCTAAAAGGGAATTTGTGCTGTGAAGAAAGTTAGCTATGGTGGAAACAAGAATCTATCTACCTATCACATATGACCACCACCATCCAGGGAGGGGTGTAAACATGCACATGCCCCCTTTGTGACATGTGATGCTGACACCCGGCTCTCTATGAACTGCTGCGCATGCGCATTTGGAGGCGGCGTAACTCACTCTATCCTTTTTGTACGAATGAGCTCACGGATGCCCATGGATTGCCTGGTGATCACTGTGAGTGACAGGGAAGTGAGCGTATGCCATCCCTCCTGTGAGAGCTCAGCCAGTTAGTTCCCGTGGACTCACTGTTACGGATGGCTGCGGCATTAACCTGGATTCAGGTTGATAGTCACACACCTTGCAACGAAATAGGCTACACTCAGCAAAAGGATATAAAAGTTAGAAAGTGAGCTTGAAGAGTTTTTGGGGAGCAGCTACCATATATAATAAAACACTACTGGTTGCTTCATGTTGCCTTCCATCATTAAAACAAATTTAGTGTAAAAAAGTGAGTCAGTTAGAAGCTCACAAGGATGTTTGGCTTCATATCTCTCCATTCATGTATTTTTACTGTTAATATCTAAAGCCTGTTGAGTGACATAATGAAGAAAGTAAAACGTAAGGGGCTGGGTACAGATCCCTGAGGTATACCAGTGAACTGATGTAAATTTAGCTTTCTTCTGTGTGTTTCTGTTTGTTTTTTTTTATATATATATATATATATATATATATATATATATATATATATCTCAATCTCAATAAACTCAGTTTTTCATTTTTATGTCAGGGTGAATGTTGTTATATTATATAATTTAGTGTAGTTACCCTCATTTTTCACTTCAGCATCAGAGTGGGCGCGCACTCCTGGAAAAAGTGTCACCTTTAGCACTCCAGATAGTCCAGAAGAACCATCTAGCCCAAGCTGTGCATCCAAGAGTGAGCGCACATCCATTTTCAGTTCTCTTTTTTTCTCTCTCTCATGATCATGTTCATTTTCTGCTGATTTACTCTTATATACAAATATATATAATGATGCTGTTATACTTCTCACTTCTAGAGCTCTTGACTCAAAACAAAACTCCTCAAAAGGTAATGTCAACAGATTCTTTCAATTGTTAAAAAAAATAAATAAAATGTTTTTCCTTTGTGTCATTTGTTTACTATTTACTGATGCTTGTCTTTTCAGGGAAAGAAAGTACAGTTTGTTTCCACGACCCCACACAGATTGAGAAAGAGAATATCAGGTTTGGTTAAACCTCTTAAAACAGGATTAGTTGCATTTGAATATAACTGGACTACCGGTTAAATGGTTTTTAACACTTGTTAAAGATAAATAATCTTGTTTAGATGCTATATCAATATTTTATTTTTTTTTTATTTATATTATTATTTTTTTTATTTTTATTTATATTATTTATATTATTTGTCTTTTGTACTAATAATGATTAAACTGGAATTCATCTTCAGATGTTTCAAAACTTTTGACTGGCATTGCATCTTTCACTGACAGTGTTTGTTTTTGTTTTTTACACAGCTCCTAATCTGAAGTCAGACAGTGACAGTGATTTCTCCCCCTCAGAGGATGAGGGGGATGAGGAGGAGGGACATAAGGATGAGGAGGAAAAAGAAGAAAAGCATGAAGCTCAGCCGAAAACCCCCAGCAAGTCCTCAGCAGCTGCTGCACTTTACAAGACCCCTGCCAAGAAGAGCAAGAAAGCACCTGAGGTAATAATCTGTTGATGGTTTTTGCTAAATATGAAGAGCTCTTTGATTGGTTATTGTCTTTGTCACATTTGATCATTTCTTGAACCTCAGATTATTATCAGAATTCTAGTAATTTTGCTGAACACACATCTGTTTTATTCCAGCCCAGCCTGGTGGAGGAGTACTTTGAAGCTCATAGCAGTTCGAAGGTACTCACATCAGACCGAACCCTGCAAAAGCTCCAGACCCCAAAACTGGATCGGGTCAGTTCTGTTCAGCTCTCTACCCATGTTCCAGCTGCCAACAGCTGTTAGATTTATTTGTGTGTGACTGATGGACATTTACTCCGTCTCTTATAGGAAACCCTGCTGCGGTTGCTGGATGGAAAGCCGTCCTGTTATATGGACGAAATCACTCGGCTGAATAACAAACACGAGAAGAATTTCAGCAAGTGGATGCTGCAGTTACAGTTAAGTTCTAGATCCAGTTGTGTGACTGAGCACTACATTTCAGATTATATGTTAATGAGGTTGATTTTCATTCCCCACAGGTTGCTGTTGTGTAAATAATCTATTAAAACATTTTTATGTACATGTCAACAGGATGGGCTTCAACATACTGCTGTATGGCCTGGGCTCGAAGAAGCTTTTACTGGAGAAGTTCCGCACTACCATGCTGTCTGACTCCATGCACCTGGTGGTCAATGGCTTTTTTCCAAGCATCACCCTAAAATCAGTCAGTTTTAGCATTCATTACACATCACTCATGTCAATATGAACAATATTTAAGTCATGTGGTTTTATCTTTTAAACCATATACTGTTACGGTACACTTAAAATTAAACATTCTCCAGGACCATGGTGTTACAGCAGTCAACCCAATATAATATTAGTGTATAATATTAGTATACAGTATCCGTGGGCTTCCTCCAGGCGCTCCGTTTCCTCCCACAGTACAAAGACATACACATTAGGCTAACTGGATGTTTTAAATTGATCCTGTGTGTGAGTGTGAAATGTTGTGTATGTGTTACCCTGCGATGATATGGTGAGCTGTAAAGGGTGTACCCCTCCTTCACTCTGTGTCTGCTGGTTATCTTGATATGCCAAAGTGAAGACAAAAAGACACAGGATTTGTGATTGGAGTTATTACAAAAAATTCACAGATTTGACCTTATTTGAAGAAAGGCAGTAATGTATTTAGTGTTGGGTTTTGGGCTGGAATTGTGATAATTTAATTTCAAGGTGATTTGCATTAAATTTTGGCAGAAATGTAACAGACTTTATACACAAACATATCTAAAAATAATGCAGGTAAACCTTTATGGAAACAGCGTAATGTGTTTTTTTTTCCACCAGTAACTGAGCCATATTGTAATTCTCTTCAGACAATATATTTTACAGTAACTGACTAATCAAGTTTTTATTGTGTATTCCACATTTACAGATCTTAAATGCCATCACCAGTGAAATTTTGGAGCATAATGGGACTTTTCGTACTCCAGTGGACCAAATAGACTTCATTATTAAAACCCTTATAAAAGGTTCTCCACACACATTCCTTCATGTGAAAAGTCAAGTGCATATTGTGTCTTAATTTATGTGATGGGATACATTCTCAGTTCATCTCTGGTAAAACATCATGATGCTGATTGATACAAATTCTATATGTTCTTACAAGACCCTGATGACCACATCTACCTGATCATCCACAACATTGACGGCCCCATGCTGCGTGGTGAGAAAAACCAACAGGCCCTTGGGCAGCTCGCCTCCATTCCCAACATGCACCTGGTTGCCTCCATAGATCACATCAACGCCCCTCTTGGTCGGTTTTCACACTTAAACATAAGACAATACTTCTTTTGTTTTTGTGCTTTAGAATGTGATCCATCAGGTCACATGACTATGTTCCCTGCTATTTATATTGATTTTAAGAAGTCTAGAGATTTTAACTCAGTTCAGTGGTGTATGAGATTTTCACTGTTACCTTTTCTGTTATTGTTCAGTGTGGGACCATTCAAAGATGTGTCTGTTTAACTGGCTGTGGTACGAGACGACTACTTTCCTGCCATACACAGAAGAGACGTCATACGAGAACTCTCTCCTGGTGCAGCAGACGGGAGCGCTGGCTCTTAGCTCTCTCACACATGTCCTGCGCAGTCTCACCCCAAATGCCAGGTACAGTACTAGTCTGTGTGTCCTTAATTGTTTAAGATATTTTTGTTTCTTACTATAAACAGTAACCAGAGTTTTTACAAACTAAAAAATTACTACAAACTCACAAAGAGAATGAAAAGTATTCATGATATTCATATATCATATCATGTATATATATATCATGAACATCATGATATTTACAAATATCTCACATGCTGATCACATAATCCTTATATAATTAGCAGAGCATATTTGGCAAACAAAATGACTTTTCCAATGCTTCTAATGATTTTCCCAAAGAACATTAATTTTGAATAAAAAATAATTGAAACTGAACGACCTTATGGGGAGTGTTCCTTTTATACACTGCCTGTATACAGTATATGTAAGGGGTTTTGCTGCAAAAGGAGTGAATAAATTATACAAAATATACAACATTTATGTAAATAAATAATTCCGGATTTATCCCAGCACTGGTGTATAGTAGAAAGGTATTTTGTTTTGCTTAGACGTGAACTTCAACAGAAAAATTTGTCATAAATTTGAGTGTATGAAACTGGTTTAATGTGCAACCGTAAATTACTTCTATTTCTTGCTTTATATAAATCATAAATCATTTCACTGTTTTGATTTTAACCACTGATTCTGTTTGCTCTGTTCACAGAGGGATCTTCAGACTGCTGGCTGAATTCCAGCTGGAGAACAAAGACAATCCTTCATATACAGGTCTATACATAAACAGGAAATTCTGCACTAATTAAACATTTTAAGAGAACTGGGATTGATTTAGCTAAAAGTGCATTTTTGGAACATGTTTTTTTTTTCCCCTTTGCTTTTCTTGTTGTACTCTCTTAACGGTTTCATTATGATTTGTGTTCAGGTTTGTCCTTTCAAGATTTTTACCAGCGTTGTCGTGAGGCCTTCCTGGTGAACAGTGACATCACACTGAGGACTCAGCTGACTGAGTTCAGGGATCACAAGTTGATCCGTACCAAGAAGGTGAGTCAATACACCTGCATGGGCTTGATACTGAATTTACTACAAACTATCTAAAAGGTTTTCTCCTCCAAAAATGATTGCATGAATTTTCTCTTTGCAGGGAGCTGATGGAATAGAGTACCTTCTGATCCCCGTGGATGCAGGGACACTCACAGACTTTCTAGAAAAAGAGGATGTTGAGTAATCAGGGCAGGAAGAAACCAATGAGTACTGTTTTGATGACTCGCCGCCTCGCTTTGGACACTGTTTACTGAACTTGTCCTGATTACTCGGGATAAGCAGCAGTAAGCTGGCAGAGATCAACATACTGCAAGACAGGGGCTTAACAGGACAAAACCAAATGTGATTCAGTCTTTATGCACTGTTGAAGTCCAAATGAGACAAGTCTACTCAAGTACTGAAAAGCACACTTTTTGTAACCAGTCTATTATATGTATAGATGTGTAATAAATATAATGCATTGCAATTTATTTACATACAAAAATATATCCAGTAAATATATATTCATCTTCACAGGATTACTCCTGCAATCACAATAGACAAAAAGTAACTTGGTAATATCCAGATATTAATGCAACACTGTGTAGGCTTACAGGTGTTTAAACAAGACATGCTTTAAAAAAAAAAAAAAAAAAAAAGACATCCAGGAACAACAGTGTAGCTAGAAGCCAAAATTAGACCTTCGACCTTCACCCCACTGAACGTCTTTGGGAGAAGTGGACCAATATTGGCCTTTTCAGCTAATATCAGTACCTGACCTCACTGAAGCTTTTCTGGCGTGACCCGAAATCTTAGAACATTAGAGATCATAAGAACAGCAACTTGAAGTGAATCCGGTGTTCACCAAGTATCTGTGTGATGGTCAAATGTCTACGTACTTTTGGTCATATAGTGTAGCTATACACACACAAATTAGTGAGAAATTAATGTGACTCTTTGTTCCATGTGAAGTACTATCCTATAATGTTACAGTTTTATCTTAATAGGAGATGACTCTGCCCCTAATCACAGAATGAAATGGTTTAATAGGTATGAAAAGGATTTCAGTCACATGATATGGCCATCAAACTCACTAGATCTATACTCCGTAAGATGCCTCGTAATGATGTGTGAAACTCCTCAACAATCTTCACAAAACCACTTGAAGGGATATCGTCTGGAAGAATGGTGGGTGGTTTTGGTTTCTGTGCAACACTGGGGGTGTTAGTAGAGAGTAAGCCATGCACAATTAAATAAGATAATTAATGTTAATGTCTTGTTTTTGTTGTAACAGAACTTTTTGTCTGGCAACAAAGTCTGTAAACATAAACTGCATTCCTTTATATCAGAAACTACTTTATGTTGCTGATCATTCTGAACACAGAAGTAATTAGACTTATTCACTGCTGAGCAAGGGGCATCTTGTCTTTCTGTTTACTGCGAGCTCGGAGTTTGTTCTCTGTGGCACACTGAACCGTTTTCAGCTCCTCAATGTCCAGGTCCTTCAGCAGGAGTAGCACAGCCTCCAGAGTGTGACTCTAACACACAGATATTGTACAAAACCACTAGCATCATGGCCTAATGATACATGCTTCTGAATCAGCTCTGAGATTATACATAAAAGCTATATACTGTTAGGATCCAGTAAGACTAAGTGGAAATTAAAATATAATAAATACAATCGTAGATATACTGACCTTTTTTTTCAGGGAGTGCCCTGCATCTCGTGAAGCTGTAAATTTATTTCTAGGTAATGACTTCATCCCCAAATGTGCTTGCATATTACTGAGGACAAAACAAAAACCAACACTTAAAAGACTTGACATCTTTCACTAATATTAATTTGGCAGAAAATTTACTCGAGCCTGGTTTAAAGGACTGTTAATAATCCTTGGAGTAAAAAAATATCACTACACGCTCACTGAACGCTTTATTAAGAACATATGAACATCGACCATGCAGTTATCTCATCAGGCAAACGTGGCAGCTGAGCAGTGATGTGGGTCAGCATAAAAGTGCACCTGAAAATACATCTGCAAGGAATCATGATGAAATAGTATCAACAGGGACCAGAATATTAAAAAGTTTTGAACATCTTGACTTTCTAGAGTACAAGTGCTGCATGATTGCATTCCTTGCTTGGTTGTGTAAAATATATTAGTAATACCGTGTTTCCCCAATAATAAGACACTGTCTTATTTTTTTTTCGGTTAAAAAAACACCATAGGGCTTATTTTCGGGGTAGGTCTTATTTTAATTAACATTAACAGCAATTTCAATAAACA
>JAOUQZ010000004.1:7067665-7088159 GCA_028564935.1 Neosilurus hyrtlii
GTGTGAATTCAGATTTTCCAAATCATACTCCTGTTAACACAGTGTCTCAAAGCACTGCATTTATTCATCAATATATTAATCTTCAGTAAACACTATATCCCTGCCAGAATCGCATTCAGTGAATCTGGACCTGTCCAGCAAACACTGGGTTCAGCCTGGAATGGATGCTTTTCCCATTCACACTCACAATTTAGCATAAAGCAATTCTAATGCTATTTTAGCATAGCCAGTCTACATACTAACATGTTTTTGGAAGATGGGAGGAGCCCAAAGGAAAATATGGACATGGGGAGGACCGTGTATAATGAATGATGTCTTTAAATCATTACAGTTTTTTCCTAAATAAGGAAATTCATTCTTTAAATATATTATGTAACGAGGGCATTTAATATCTACAGGTGCCTGGTATTAAGCCTAATAATGCATGTTTTAACAGGCAAAAAGGAAACAAAAAATTTCATTCACCTGGATGAAAGCAAACAAAAATAAGTAAAATCTGAGTCTCTCAATAATTCAGTGTCAATCATGTGCCATGTATACAAATACAAAAAGACACTGTTCTTGCCTCAGTATTTGCTAACAAACAGAACTATGGGTACAGTGTGTATGTGATGTTATGCAGAGTATTTGTGTGCTTCTAGGAATGAATGCAGCTGTTCGTGCTGTAACAAGAATGGGCATTTATGTTGGTGCCAAAGTCTACCTGATCTATGAGGTAAACAATTTATAGAGCACAGCAACTTCCCTGTAGGTGTTTTGGGAAGGTTTTTTATGCATTCAGGAACTAAATTGGTTTTAATGACAGATTACATGTGTTTTCTCCCAGGGCTATCAAGGACTTGTTGATGGCGGTGACAACATCAAACCTGCCAACTGGCAAAGTGTGAGCAACATCATCCAACTGGTACATCTAGGCTTTTCATGATTATCTTCTTAGATCATTGGATTCTCTATTTTTTTATGGGTCAGATGTACCAAAACCATTTTTCCTTTTTGTTTTTATTGCAGTGGAACATTAGTGCATTGTGTTTCTCTGTTTAAAGCTGTATGATGCCCTACTGAAGGTCATTACTCATGGTACTGAGAGGATGGAACTGAGATTATGAGAGAGAATGCTGAGTGAAGGGATCTGTGAGATTAGGACAGTGATCCTCAGCAGGAACTATATCCTGTACTCTACAACAGAAAACAGACATGTTCTTAGTAGATTTGCACATATGTGTGAAGTTTAGAGTAGATAATTAACCAGGAAATATAATGAAGTTGGAAATAATGGTTAGGTTAATAATAATAGGCGCTTTGTGTGTGTGTGTGTGTGTGTGTGTGTGTGTGTGTGTGTGTGTGTGTGTGTGTGTTTGTGTGTGTGTGTATGTTTGGAGAAGAACTGTTGTTTAATAAATAAAAAAATCAAGAGACCTGGTAAATAATTTTTTGAAAAATTGGTTTCAGTATATAAAATAAAACATGGTCCGGTTATTATTGCCCTTTTATGTTACTCATGGAGTAAGTCTGTTTTTCTCTGCACTGCTATAAGTAATGTAAAAAATGAATTAATTTACTATTCAATTTGTCATGATAAGGAAAGTGTGAAAAAGTGAAAAATTTCAACTAAGCATGAGTCAGGAATACACACTGGTAGGCCAATTCAGCCTAAAGCACCATTCACACCACGGGCCAACCGGCATGTTTAAGCTCTACCTCTGAGATATTTATCAATTTTATCTGTCTTTCAGGGGGGAACAATTATTGGCAGTGCCCGCTGTAAGGATTTTACTACAAGAGAGGGTCGTTTGGCAGCTGCATTCCATTTGGTGCAGCGTGGCATCACTAATCTGTGTGTATGTGGTGGGGATGGCAGCCTCACTGGAGCCAACATCTTCCGCAATGAGTGGAGTGACCTGCTGGCGCAGTTAGTAAAGGAAGGTAACTTTGTTTTATTTAAAAACCGGACGGCAAAGATGAGCAGACAGTATGTTTCTTAGGTTTCTTTAAAGGTTGGTTATGTTTATTATGCTGATATTCAACAATATTCCTCTGCAGTATATCACATAAAAGAATGATCAGTTTTGAACTGGTAATAGCTGAGTGTCATGTTTATTTTTATTGGATACTGTTCACTTACAAAAAGGTAAGGGGCCAATATGCATTTTTCAGGAGATGTTGATGTTAAAAGGAGAGGAGGTGGAGAGGAGGTTGGGTGGATGTGGAGCGGAGGTTGAGAGGTGTGGATGTTGGGAGAATGTTGAGGTTGAGGGGACAATATTGAGGTGACAAGAAGCACTTTAGTATTAGAACCTGGGTGCTTCTGGGGGTTTCACTCCATAAATGTGTGCTAGTATACTTGGAGTTTAACTGTCTGGCTTTTAGAGATGGTCCTGGGGTTCTTTATGAAGATAAATGCATAGATAAATTTCTTGGCAGCTTGTAGTGTGTTACAGACACAAATATTGAACACTTTATGAATTACATTGGTGTAATTATCCATCCAGCCAATCGTTTGGCAGTAAAGCAGTGCATAAAATCATGGGATACCAGCCAGTAAATCATCAGAATGGAGAAAAATGTGATTTCTCTGATTTTGACCATGGCAGGAATGTTCTTGCATATACTCAGCAATTATGCTTAGTGAAACACCTTGTTGATAAGAGAGGTACAATAGTGGTGAGCACAAAAGCACCTCAGAATGCACAGTATCTCAAACTACATCTTCCAACCACATCAGGTCCTGCTTCTGTCAGCCAAGAACAAAAAGCTGAGGGAGCAGAGAGCTCATCGAAACTAGACAGTTGAATCAAAATTTGGCACTAACCCCATGAGTCCATGGACCCAGCCTTCCTTATGTCAACAATCCAGGCTGATGGTGGTGATATAATGGTGTGCGGAATGTTTTTTGTTTCCTTCAGTTGTTTGAATGCCACAGCAATCTTTTTGGGTTAGGGTTAGTGTTATCTTCTCATGGGTAATTCCAGCATGATAACGCACCACATAATGAATCAAAAGTTATTTTAAACTGGTTCCATGAGCATGACAATAAGAACATTTTGTGGAATTCATGCTATGAAAAATGTAAACGGTTTTATTGAGATTTTTTTATCTTAACGATATATTTATTGATATTGTTTACTAAGAATATTTCTGGCATACAACTTACAAACAAGAAGGACAAGACTTGGTGGTGTTGGAGGCATCCCTTCATTCTTTGGCATTACATTATAGTTTTTTCTGTAATTTTATTTACAGAATTATTTTAAGACAGTCTTATTCGGAAATAAGTAAATATATGTAAGTGGAAAAAATCTTGAAGTTATTACATATCCATAGCATTGCATGCCTTTTTATCAGTAACTTGTCTCACCTTTATTAACTAAGAATATAATTTATAGAGAAGATGAATTGAAGACTTCAGTGTTTCTGTGAATGATGAGCACAGCTGACTTGTAAAACTCTGAGCTCTGTCTCTTCCTGTAAATGATGGCTCATTACAAATATCCTTTCCTTCAATTGTGTAGTTTCCGCTCCACTTACTTGAATGAATCAACATCAATGGCTGCCTTGTCTTCACTATAACACAGGCTGTACTGAACTTCATGGCCCTCTCACATAAAGGTTTAAACAGCCAGCCAAAACTCTTCAGTAGTGATCTGTCCCAGAGATTACAAGAAAGCTGTTGATGTGAACTTAAAACGTTGAGCTTTAAAGTCATGCTAGCATGGTCTGAAGTGTTTCAGTGACCTGATCACTGAATGATGTGTAATAGTTTGTACTGTTGATTTAAAAAAAAAAAAAAAAAAAAAAAGATTTAGTGTAGCTGAATTGTTTGTTTTTGTGTTTAAGGGAGAATCACAGACACACTGGCACAGCAATACACCCATCTGAACATTGTGGGTCTAGTGGGTTCTATTGATAATGACTTCTGTGGAACAGACATGACCATTGGAGCTGATTCTGCCCTGCATCGCATCATGGAGGTCATCGATGCGATTAGCACTACAGCACAGAGGTAAGACATCATATACATGAGCACACTCTAACCCCAGTATTAGACTTAATAATAATGTTGTATGTTTTTGCCACGGTGTGGATACATGACCATTATGTCATTGCAAAATAAAATTGTGTTTAATTTTTGCAGTCATCAGAGGACATTTGTGCTGGAAGTGATGGGACGGCATTGCGGGTAATTTCTGATTTATTTTTTTTACTCAGTCATCATACTTGTCTTGGTTTTCTGTAGCTGGTAAACTATTTTCCATTTTAGAGATTTTTTTTTTTACAGATGAACCCAGTCAGGACAGATTGATGCAGATCTGGTGCTGTATTTTTATGTGCTGCGTTTGGCAGGTACCTTGCTGTTGTGTCTGCTCTGGCATCTGGTGCTGACTGGGTCTTTATCCCTGAGGCCCCTCCAGAGGAAGGGTGGGAGGACCACATGTGTGCACGTTTGGGAGAGGTGAGGCTGGCAAGCTGCAGGCTTTGTGTTATTCACATAATAAGGAATTTCACAAGAGCTCAAATGAGAGCAAAACTGTGTGTCCTGTATGTATAAAATAAGTTTGCATGTGTGTGGGGTATTTTTTCCTGCAGAGCCGCAGTAAGGGTTCCCGTCTCAACATTGTGATCATTGCAGAAGGAGCTATTGATAAGCACGGCGAGCCCATTACCTCGAACTACGTGAAGGATGTAGGTTGGAGTCTTTTCTTCTAATCGACCCCCTTTTTTATTTATATTTTCTTAATTTTCTCTTCTCTTAATTTTTAGCTTGTAGTGAGAAGACTGGGTTATGACACTCGAGTCACTGTGCTGGGACATGTACAGAGAGGAGGAACACCTTCTGCCTTCGACCGAGTGCTGGTGAGTAGCCATGTTTTAGTCTGTATAGGGTTATACACTCTTAAAGGAAGAGTTTGGCATAAAAGTGTCATTAATTTACACAATATTGCACTTAGACACAATGTTCAGACATATAACAAATAAAAATACAACAAATATTCGTATATGCTAGAGGAGAAGGGCTCAATCTGATTGGCCAACTAGCTGGGGATTAAAAGACATTATCACAAGTTGATAGTCTTCGAATCATGACCGAGACTCATGGTTTGTTCACCTGACTGTCCTCTTGAAGTGGTTAAAATGTGGAAAAATGTTCTTTAAAACTCTTGATTTTAGTTTGCTTCTTATGCTCCTGTGTAGTATATTCTAAAACAATTCTTCACCTCATGCTCTGTGGATGCCTCTCTTTAGCGACATCCACTTCACTTTGGGCCCATTATTTTTACTCGTACTATCACTTTCACTAAAATACTAATTTAGCTAGTGGAAGTTTATTTCACCCAAAATCTGTTACATAAATAGATTTAAAAATATTCTCTTAACAAGTATATGTAGTTGTAAAATATTTACAATTATCATTTCAAAAATTAGGTTCAAATTATATTATTTGTGGAACTTTCAGGGTCATGTCTTGTAAGAATTTTCTGGTTTTCATTATCCTCATTGCTTTAGTAAATTGTGTAATTATTATTATTTTTTTAATCAATTGAATCCCGGGCAGCATGGTGGCATAGTGGTTAACGTGTGTCAGCCTCACAGCAAACAGGTCCAGCGTTCGAGTCCTGGGATGGTGAGGATGTTTGCACATTCTCTCTGTGCTTGTGTGGGTCTTCTCTGTGTCGCCCCCCCTAACACACACAGTTTAAAAACATGCATATTAAGTTAATCAGCTGCTCCAAACTGCCCAGAGGTGTGAGTGTGAATACTTTGTGTGTGTGTGTGTGTGTGTGTGTGTGTGTGTGTGTGTGTGTGTGTGCATAGTTGTGTGTGTTGGCCCTGTGATGGTCTGGTGAGCTGTTCAGGGTGTATCCCACCTTCATACAGTATTGGCTGAGATAGGGTCATGAAGAGGCTGGAGCCTAATAGGATTAAGCGGTTTGGAAATGAGTGAGTGAGCCCTTGAAGAACCTGTCTAATGAACAGCTGAACAGAGACTACAGAAAAGATAAAATAACATTGATGACAGTGTATTCTTTTGTCTCTGTTTCTATAGAGCAGTAAGTTGGGGGTTGAGGCAGTTGTGGCCCTGCTAGAGGCGACTCCAGGCACTCCAGCATGTGTGATTGGACTGTCTGGTAACCAGGCCATGCGTCTTCCTCTTATGGAGTGTGTTAATATGGTGAGTCACATCTACTCATTAATTGCATAAACCTTCTACAGTGAGCATTGTTCAGTCCAACTGAGTAGCCTGGGTTGATTAGTACCTAGTTCCTAATTTAACAAACCCTTTACACTAATAACAGTTGGGGTGCTGATTCTAACAGGACATGAATTGCTTCTTGCTCAAAGGAATGAGAGTAAGAGTTTTGATTGAAAGTGTTGATTCTTATCTAACTATGGTTAGCAGCAGAGTCAAACAGTAGTGCTGGTAAATTGAAATATGAGAATAGCAGTAATGTGCACATTCTAATACATTAACTAATATGTACCTCACATGGTGAATGGTATGGGGGACCCTTCATGTAATATAAGGATAATAATAAACAGGTTGAAAAACATGCTATTATTTAATAAAGGAAAAAGTATGTTTTTTGTAAGCAGATATTTATAACAGTTATGGAAAGAGTCTTCAGTGTCAGCATTTTTGTAACAGTCAATAAATTGTCTCATCAGAAAAGTCTTAAGAATGGAGGCTTTCCAATGTCTCTGTAAGACTGGCAAAACCAATTTCGCAACTACATTTAAATGCAACTATAAACTTATAAAGTGATGCATTATTGAAGCCAACATACTGAAAGAAAATGTATAGAAAGTGATGGCTGTATTTTTTTTTTAAATAAAATGTGTTTGTAGGAACACACATTACACAGTGGTTACCACAACAAGAAGGTCCTGGGTCTAGGGCCCACAAGGGCATTTCGGAGTTTGCATGTTCTCCCTGTACTTGCTTGGTTTCCTCTGGGTACTTCGATTTCCTCCCACAGTGCAAAGACATGCACAATAGGTTAACTGGCTGTTCCAAATTGTGAGTGTGAATGATAGTGTGTGTGTTGACCCTGCAATGGACTGGCAAGCTGTTCAGGGTGTACTCCACTTTCACTCTGAGTTGCCTACAGCCTCCCCTTGACCCTAGTAGGATTAAGTGTTTTGGCAAATAAATAAATGAATGAATGAATTAATTATGCTTCTATTTTTATAAAATCTCTGTATTTAGACGAAGGAGGTGCAGAAAGCCATGAATGAGAAGCGATTTGATGAAGCCATTCAGCTACGGGGAAAGTGAGTTTTGTAAATAGACACAATTTTGTAAATGTGTTTGTTTATTGGTTAGCCTCTGTATATTTTCCTAATGTCTTATTTCCTCAATCTAGGAGCTTTGAAAATAACTGGAACACGTATAAACTCCTAGCTCACCAGAAACCAGCTCAATCAAAGGTAAGGAAAATACGGGTGTTTATTATTTACATCTTTATTTTTTAATTAATTACATATTTAATGGTTTATAATGTTTTTGAGCATTGTAGACAAGCACTTATATAAATAATATGAACATTTTGACTTCTTACACTGTTTTGTACCTTAAATGTCATAGTTCCATGCTCTGTTTTTTCTCGGCTGCTGTTTAGAGTGAACACTCCATGGCGATTTTAAATGTAGGCGCCCCAGCAGCTGGGATGAACGCAGCTGTGAGGTCAGCAGTCAGAGTAGGTCTTGCTCATGGCCTTAGAGTTTACACCATCAATGATGGCTTTGAAGGCCTGGCCAAAGATATGGTAAGCTTCAGTGATAACAAATTACCGCATTTGGGTTTTGTATAATGTGATTTACAAGAAGGAAAAGATGACCTCGGTTTTACTTGCAGGTGACTGAAGTCCACTGGCATGATGTAGCAGGTTGGACCGGCCAAGGAGGCTCACTGCTTGGGACTAAAAGGTCTATTTTTTTCCCCACTTAAATTACAAAAAAAAAAATCATTAGGTAATGATCAAGTGACATTGCTTTTGGCTGTTCTTAATTTTAGAACCCTGCCAAACTCTTGCATGGGAAAAATTGTGGAAAATATTGTCAAGTACAACATCCAGTCGCTTTTGGTTATTGGTGGATTTGAGGTATAAAAAAGCTACAAAAAAAAATCACTGAGGTTTTTGTGTGTTTGTGTATGTATATGTATATGTATGTGTGTATTACCTGTGTCTGTCTCTAATCCTTACAGGCATATGAGGGGGTTCTCCAACTGGCGGAGGCACGGGGACAGTACGATGAACTCTGCATTGTCATGTGTGTCATTCCTGCCACTATCAGTAACAATGTGCCTGGGACAGACTTCAGTATTGGAGCAGATACAGCTGTCAATGCTGCTATGGAGGTCCGAGCAAATATAATATTAATTGTTTGACAGTAGATGTTTGTTCATCTTACTGTGAAGAAAAAGGCCTGCATTTTAATATATTGTTGAACTGCATTTAGCCTTGATTATGACCTTTTTAATCTCCATTTGTTAACACGACCTTAAACAACTTTTATTTCCATCCAGAGTTGGGTTCATTTTTCACCAACATCTTGAACTGATAATGGGAAAATTAAACCACTCCCTAAAGTCTAGTACATCCCAAAGACTTTCAATAGGGTTCAGGTCTGAACTCTGTGCCAGTTCATGTGTGAAAATGATTCCTCATGCTCCTACTTGAGCCCCTATTTTATATTTGTGCGTTACAATGCCGTAAACACCTATAAAACTATAAATATACAGTACATTCAGGTTGTCAGCTGAGTTAATTTTTTTTGCCATATAACGTTGCTGGGCCTCGACCTGACCAACTGATGCAACAATAGCATGGCAATTACATGCTGTAATTAAGGCTAAAGGTGGTCCATTTTTCAGTCCACGAGGACACAAATTGGAGACTTTAAATAATATTTAATACATATCCAGAGCTGCATATGACATTGATAAGTAGTGGTCTGGGTAAAACTTGTCAGATGTGGCTATGTCTGGATTCTGAAAAACATGCATCAAAGGTTACTGTAAAGGGAGTTTGGGGGTTTGGCGAAAATGTAGTTTTGTAGTTTTACTTTGACATCTCTTATGTTGTAATCATAATGACATGGAAATGTTTTTGTGGTCAGGCAGTATGTTGGTGGGTTGGTTAGCACCATCACCTCACAGCAAAATGTTCTGGGTTCAAACTAGCTGGCCTTTTTGTGTGTAATTTGCATGTTTTTCCAATGTCTGGGGGGGTTTCAGGTTCCTTTCACAGTCCAAAGATGTGCATGTTAAGTCAACTGGCTACTCTAAATTGCTCATATGTATGTTTGTGAGTGCGAATGGTTATTATAATATAGGATATTACTATTATGGTCTGTGTATGTATGGCTTTTAGCAAGATAACTCAGAAACTAATGGATGGATTTCCATGAAATTTTAACCAAATGTGGGTATTGGGCCAATGAAGAACTGATTACATTTTGGGTGTGCTCAGGATCCAGGTCCAGGAGGGTTTTGAAGGACTATTTAACAATGTGAGGTGGACCCACATGAGAATCTGTTTGATAAGTAGGATAGACAATAGATGGATGCATGTGATGCATTTTTAGGACTAATTACCAGTCATTCTGCTCTATTTCAGTCTTCTATTTACGCTTTAGAGTCTTTTTCTCTGCATTATTAAATAATAATAGTAAGTTAATATATAATATTAGTATAATAATAGTAACAACTATTTCCTAGTAATTATTGCTAATATAGTTTGTGTTACTTTTTCTCTCAGAGCTGTGACAAAATCAAGCAATCTGCATCTGGAACCAAAAGGCGTGTTTTTGTTGTAGAGACTATGGGTGGATTTTGCGGGTATTTGGCAACCACCACAGGCATTGCTGTTGGGGCTGATGCAGCTTACATCTTTGAAGAATCATTCAGTATCCATGATTTAAAGGTGCGTCCTCTCAGTATTACCTGACTTTGTGTAATAGAAGTGTAATATTAGTAGTATTAGTAATAGTATAATATGTTGGTTTAGTGCTATCAGTCAAGCATTTTGGTGAAGTTTTGATGGCCTTTAATTTTGTCAGATGAATGTGGAGCATTTGACAGAGAAGATGAAAAATGACATCCAGCGTGGCTTAGTACTGAGGTAAGACTGAAAAATAGTAGTCCACGTTAAAACAGTGTTGAAACTATTTGGATAGAACTATAGGCATGGACAGAATAACCTGATTTAAAGAGACAAAAAATATAATTTTGTATCATATCGTTTTTCTCTGATATCTGCTTTAATCCAACATATGATGTTGTAGTTTGCTATTTGCAAAACCTTATTTTTAAGCTTATTATTAAACATACTGTAACTGATAGGATTATGAGAGTGGAATTAATGAAGGGTTCATCTTGGTCTTCTTCTTGTGTGCAGAAATGAGAAGTGCCACAAGCACTACACAACAGAATTCATCCACAACTTGTACTCAGCTGAGGGAAAGGGCATCTTCGACTGCAGGGTTAATGTACTGGGACACTTGCAGCAGGTAAGTAAGGCATTAACATAGCATGGCATGTGACCAAAATATGAGCAGCACAGTCAAATTCAACCAAATAATGTCTTCAAGCAGTGCATATTTACATACATTGGTTTTACACCCCTTGGCCAGAGAGAAGGTCAGGGAACACACTTGCATTTGTATTATATTCTATTAATTAGATTGTATATTGTATATTTATTTCTTATCAGAGATTTTAGTTACCACTTTCATTATAGCAGCTATAAAAGGGCTTCTCCTCATGTTTGTGTGAAATTTATAAGATAGAAAAATACAGCTTGATAAGTTTACAGAGTGTAAAATGGTCTTAAGATTAAAATATAGCTTATAAAAACCCCTATCCTCCTATAATAGATTTTCCTCTATCTTTTAATATCTAACTTGTGTATATAACGTATACATAATCTTTTAAGTTTGGATATTGGAGACTCCTTCCAAAAAAAAAAAAAAATCATAATAATAACAAACAACTCTCTTCATCCTATTTACAGAGACTGTTTTTTTATTTCTAAATATAGCATGTTTTTAAAATCCATTTATTACCAGCTGCGATAGTTTAGCTGTTATTGTTTTCATTTCAGTCAGTTAGTGAGGTTTTTTGTGTTTGTTTTGTGGCTACGCACGCCTATATCTCAAGGACTGCTTGACATATTACTGTCACATTTTCAAGGTAGCAACTTGGGGCTAAAAGCTGAAGTGAGCTTATGAAAAGGTAATTGTACTTCAAGTTCAAGATCCTTGAAGATGGCTACTAGTTGTTTATGATGGGTGGTTTATGGCTGTTGCAATTCCCCTATCGGGGCGTTTAGTTGTTAGGTGTTAATTATGTGGCTTTGCAACCACACTAGTCCTGTTTTTGCTATATTAAATAATATAATTTGTTATAAAATACTACAACCATAAAATTATTAATAACCTGTGATTTGTCTTGCTGTCCTCATGCTTACCAGAGCTGTGGGTTTTTTTAGACTCTATAAAAGTAATCAACACCTTTTTGACTGAACTGAATGAGAGATTTCAAAACTGCTTTGATGTAAATTATTTTAATAGAATGTTATAAAATATTTAGTTACACACCAATATATATATATATATATATAATGTTTTTTGTTGTTGTTTGTTTTTTCCCCCAGGGTGGGGTTCCAACACCCTTTGACAGGAATTTTGGTACCAAAATGGGTGTGAAAGCTGTGTTCTGGCTTACTCAGAAAATGAAAGAGACCTACAGACAAGGTAAACAAGACAATATTTTATGTTGACTGCTCTATTTACAGAAAATTATTATTTTTAGAAAGGGAAAAGGTCATACAGCTCTTGTCACTTTGTGCCTAAACATTTTCTTGGGCAATCCAAAATCAAGAAGTGGAAGTTCTGCTGTGTTTATTATTTAAGGAAATATGTATACAGTTTTTTGTTATTGTGAATACTAAAAATAGATGTGGATTATGAAGAAATCTAAGAGAGAGTTTTAGAGACATCATCAAAGACATCATTTGCCATTTTGGAGAAGTTACCTGCCCCTTAAAGTATAAGTGCACAGATTTAGTGGCGGTTTTTGGGGGCTGTGTGTTTGGACGTTGTTTTGGTTGAAAAAGATGTTTTGGTTGTTTTGGTTTTTTAAACAAAAACTTTTTTTGAAGAAAACAAAAAAGAGCAAACAGCCATTCGGCATCATCATTCATACCAGCCAGTCAGCATTGCAATTCATACTGACACCAGACAAGTGGACCTACAATCCATTCAGAGTCAAGTCAGTGGTTTCCACTCACCTGTGGCCTGTGCGAAGCTCCACTTAATATTATTGCATGAATTTGAGAAATAAATATCATTAAATAAATAAATTTATAAAAATAATTTGACCACACCATTTAAAGTGAATTTATTATTTAAATAATTTAAGTGCATATGCATTATCATAGAACCATTGCTAGTTATGGCATCACTATTATAATATTATATAATTGTGGAATTACAAAATATAGTATTTTACTTTAATTATATTTTTACATAAATAAAGCATGGAATTATCATGGCATACAAAATTTTGTTAACACAAACCATGCCTTTTATGACTCATTTTTATCTGTCTGCCCTATAAATTCAATAATTAACATGAAATAATGCACAGTAACGCAGTATTACATTTTTTACTTTTGTGGAAAATAGTGCATGCATATTAATCTACTCGTGTTATTCCATTCCATCTCATTCCCAGGACGTGTGTTTGCAAATGCACCAGACACAGCATGCGTTATCGGCATGAACAGAAAAATTATTTCATTTAGCCCAGTCACAGAGCTGAAGGACCATACAGACTTCGAGTGAGTCCCTGCATTCTTTTACAATTCATACTTATATGTGTCACAGTACGCAACCGACAAGTTTTGGCTTTGATGACTGAGAGAGCAGTTTTACAGCATCTTCTTTTGTCTCCTGCAGACACAGGATGCCAAAGGAACAATGGTGGATTAACCTGCGAGTCATGCTGAAAATGCTAGCCAAGTACCAGACTCATTTTGAGGAATATGTCACAGGGGACATCGAGCACGTGACCCGGAGGTCCCTCAGTATCGAGACTGGATTCTGAAGAGCTGAAAGCAGGAATCAGTACTAATAACCCTGACTGTGGTGTATCTCAGATTCATCTCTTCCAAGTCAATAAATCCACTGACCACTAATCAAGAGTGTTTACTTAAGTAGCTTGCTTTGTTCATCTAATGTAAATGTTCATAAAAATAAAAACTTTAGCAACATACATCTGTACATTTCAGTATAAAATACCAGATTTGATTCCTTTGCTCACAAATTTCACAAATGGAAGTGTGCAATGTCTGTATCTTTAATGTCCCTTTAGTGTTAAATGTCATAACATGTCATGTGCACTTTGTAGTTTTGTTTTATGATATTCCATAAGCACAACTGTAACACTTTATTAATGACTAGTCATGCTTGTAATTAAAATGCTGCAAAACAGATGAAAACTCTAGGAGGTTTTTACTGCTTATAAGAAATTTATAACAATTTATAATCAGTAAATCTGTGAAGTATTACAACTTTCAAAATATGTTTATAAACCTGTGAAGACTAAATGTTTCTAAATAACTGTTTTTGGTTTTTTTTGAAGAATGAAATTTAAAATATAAATGCTGCTTTTTGTCACTGGTTGTTAGGCTTTCCAAATAAATGTTCTGATATTAATTGGTCAGCTGACGATTTAATGTTATTGTATAAGTTACCCTTTGCTGGTATGTTTATATGACAACTCTAAACCCACTGTAATGTACAATCTGAGTGATGATTTACTATTCTGTAGGAAGGTTAATAAATTGTAATATTGTTTCTGCCTGTCCTGGATTTGATTTATGAGCATGATGTTAACAACACCAAAAAACATCATAACTAAATTACAGCTAGGGTTAATCGAAGTGGTTACATGACTAACAAAAAAAACACAAATTAAGAAAAGTGACAAAGCCAACTTGAAAGTTAATGCAGATGTAAAGAAATCTCATTTATTTACAAAAAACCCCCCAAAAAATTAAATTCATAATCCTACTTGGGTTGCAGGGATGCTGGAACCTATGTCAGCTGATAAATGGTGAAGGTAGGGTACACCCTGAAAAGCTTGTCAGACCATTGCAGGGTAACACAGACACAACCATTCAAACTAAGGAGCAATTTGGAACAGCCAGTTAGCCTGATGTGTATGTCTTTGGACTGTGGGAGGAAACCAGAGAACCCAGAAAGAAACCACTCAAAAACGTCCAACACCGCTCAGGAGCCTGAACTCAGGATCTTCTTGCTGTGAGGCGGACGTGTAACATGCAGGTGACAGTCCCGCATGATAAGTATGTTCACTCTTTAACTTGCTTCTCAAGTCGCTTGCTTTTGATAGTAACAGATAAAAACTGTCATGCTGAACATTAACAGAACTTTCTGGACAACATCCAGAATTTGACAAACGGGGTTCAAGGGTCATGTTATGCTACCACAGATTATCTTTATTAACGTTACGTTCAGAGCTAAAGCAGTGAGAAAACATTATATTTATATATATATAAATAAATCCCCTGATGAGTGGGCAACCACGAAACAGGCTTGTCGGGATGAAACTGTAGTTTTAAACTGTTATTTTTTCCCACATACAATATATTTAGCTCTACTTCGACGTATCGAGCACTGTTTTACGGAAAATCGACTCAAGACCTTTATATTTATTTATATATATATATATATATATATATATATATATATATATATATAAAATGTCCTGTTCATTTGTGCAGAATGAAACATTCATAAACAACTATAGATAAAAAAAAGCCTCATCACGTCAACATTTATTACAGCACATGTAATACAGTGTTGTCTGCCTTGGCTGATATTTGAACTTGACCCTTTTACCATTTTCTAATAATGGAGTAAAACTGATTTACAGCAGTGAGCACATAGTTGGAGTTTAAGTGTCTCTTATGGGGCTTCCCTCATAAATGTTCTCTTCACACCAAGCTGCTTACCTATTGCAGATTCTGTCTTTCCCAGCCTGGTGCAGGTGTTCAATTTTGTTTCTGGTGTCCTTTGACAGCTCTTTGGTCTTGGCCATAGTGGAGTTTGGAGTAACACTGTGTCTGAGGTTGTGGACAGGTGTCTTTTATACTGATAACATGTTCAAACAGGTGCCATTAATACAGGTAATTTAAAAATTATTAATAAATTCCAATACAAATATCTTAACAGACATCTCATTTCTCCATTAAAAAAACACAAAACACAAACAAACAAAACAAACAAACAAAAAAAAAAACAACAACTTGTGCCTCATTTAGGTTTTTAAACGGATCTGATGAGAAATTTGGAATATTTTTTTCATGCCTTATCTGCAAATTTTAAATGTTTACATTTCTTTATGATTTTAATAATATGTCGATTACACATAACATTGAACATAGTCATAATCTGAGATTGTCATATAGGTCTCAATTTAATTTCATCATTCCTTCAATTTCAGAAACTCCTTTATCCTGTTCCAGTTTGTGGAAAATCCGGAGCTGAACCTAGAAATGATGGGACCTCAAATAGACTCTGAATGAGATGTCAAAACGTATCACAGTACTGTGCAAAATATGTTGGGTTTTTGCTTTAGATTTTTATTTTATGACTTGTACATTAGTAATTACAAAAAATCTTTGATTTTCAAAAAATGTTTTTATGTCAATAAACTAATATTTTCAGATAAAAACATGTTACTTTAATATTTTAATTATATAAGACTTTTGCACAGTACTGTACATTCCATACATACACCCATTCTCATTTAGAAACAATTTAGCATACTTACTCCACCTCATAGCATGTTTTTGGAATGGAGAGGAAACTGGAAAACCAGGAGTAACCCACACAAATATGGGGAAAGATGTTAACACAGAGTAACATTTTTCAAATGTTAAGAGTTTTACAGTGTCCTGAGATAGAATTAAACTTTAATTTGCATAAATCAATCCACTGTGACCACTGAATTGAATAAGTTGTTCCTCACTATGAATATATCAAATGACTAGACACGCTTAAATCCAAAATTGATATCACAGTCAGTCACAAGATGGCATAGTGGTATTACTGTAAGCTTGCACACCGTGAGATTACTTCACTGTGCTTTGTGTCATTGTAAACCTTGTGTTTTTCTGTAACATATAATTGAAAGGTAAAAAAAGAGTTTATTGTATTTCTTGAAATATTGATACACATACTCATTCTCTCATTTGCTGAACCACTGAATCCTGTTAGAGATAGGAGGCTGGAGCCCTGAACAGCTTACCAGACCATTGCAGGGCAACACACACACAACCATTCACACTCACACCTAGGGGTGATTTGGAGCAGCCAATTAGCCTAATTTGCACCTTTTTGGACAGTGGAAACTGGAGTAACTGGGAGGAAACCCATGCCTCCCACATACATTAAACTTTGTGGAGAGGACTTTCCTGCAAAAAGTCAACATAAAGAATTGTACCCGAATGTGGGTTAATACTTCGTCCAATCAGCGATATCGGCTTTTAATAACAAATGGTAATTGCCCCCTTCTCAGTCACACATACATTATAATCGGTTATCATAACAATTCCAAGATCCTGTATTTAGTTCATAACACCTGCATGTTAATAAACCATACTACGGTACATAAACAAACCCACGTGCACCACTACCACTGAAAACAGCGTGGCTGAAACTGATACAGTTAGCAATCGGGCTGGTGCACATCAAGATGCCGGTGACCTTGAAGTGTAAGTAATGTATTTCATTGCTAATGAAAACTTAAGATAAATGACAATCACATTATGTTTCCACATTACTTTTGTTAATGACGCATCTACGTATACTGTATGTTAATGAGACAGGATTTCCCTGCAATATCAAGAAATGCATGTGAGTGAAGGGGCAGGTCCAGTTCTGTGTTCCCCAGTCCCTATGCTCCCCAGTACCTATGTTCCCTAACCCTATTAACATTAAAAATGTGAAATCACAAATATTCCATAAATTGTTACTTTGATGATCCACTGATAATAAGGACCAATGAACATAGGTACTGGGGAACTTTGGGTCTGGGGAACATAGGGAGTGGGGAACATGGGGCTGATCCTGAAGTGGCATGTTTGGTGCTCTTTTCTTAAATAGCTGGTGGTTTTGGACAAGGACATGACACAGACAGCCAAGATAAACAGTGACTAAACATTTATATGGGTCTAGCCATGCTTTTGGGAGAGGGAGCCTACAAATAAAGAGTATCCGCTTTTTTTTAGCTTAGGTGGTTAAGAGATGCGCAAGTACACGAGTGAGTATTTTTAACCCACAGAAGTTCAAAATCAGCCTCGCTTATTTTAACTGTCATACTGTTTATAAATGTGGTTTATTTGCTTTTGTTTGTATAATTTGTCTTGGTGCAAAACAGATATTATCTTGAAAAGGATCATTCTATCATATATGACACATAGGTTTAACATTTTGCAAGAAAATAAGTTATGCTTAAAGGCCTTGATCAATTTCTTATTATGTACAATTCCATTTCATGAGCAGTTATGAAATGTTATGACAAAGGGGGACATCCCCCCATTTATAAATGGCTAGTGGAAGCTCTGCAACGGTGTGAATATGAGTGTGAATGGTTGTTTATTTCTCTGTTCCACTTGCTGTCGAGGAAAATCTTGAATTAAAAACTAGTCCCAACACTGAAGGTAGATTAAATTTTTTTTTGCAGTAAATCCCACAATTTTCTAGAACTTGAACTTAACAGGTCTCATCCAGTGTACAATGGGTCTGCCTGCTTGTCCTCACTCGTCTTTTTGAGGAATATAAGTGTCGACGCCAATTGATGTGATCCATATTGGATTTTTTTACAGTTGCTCGGCCACACGCAAGCAACATCCCAAGGTTGTTGCCCAGTGTCTAAATGAGGTTCACCCATAGAAAACCATGAACCAGCACTTAATTTATGATTTGTGCCCAAAGTAAAGAAGACATAATATGGGCACTACTTGTCAAAGGTTTTAGAACACCCCTTTTTTAGTTTTTATTGAAATTGACACAGCATGTCCACCTCACAGCAAGAAGGTCCTGGGTTTGATTCCCAGCTCGGGCATATCTGTGTGGAGTTTGCATGTTCTCCCTGTGCTTGGTGGGTTTTCTCCGGGTACTCCGGTTTCCTCCCACAGTCCAAAAACATGCACGGTAGGCTAATTGGCTGTTCCAAATCACCCCTAGGTGTGAGTGTGAGTGTGACTAATGGCCCTGCGATGGCCTGGCGAGCTGTCCAGGGTGTACCCCGCCTTCGCCCAGAGTCGGCTGAGATGTGCACCAGCCTCCCCGCGACCCTAATTAGGATTAAGCGGTTCAGAGAATGAATGAATGAATGAAATTGACACACTTTACTATCTCAGTGTACTCTGAACTTAAGCACAGATAAAAAAAATTAGGATGTAAAAAAAGAATTGTGGAATTCTTCTGTTTAACACAATTAAATAAAACATTTTGACACATGGCATTCTTTCTATAATTAAAATCAAATATTGTTGATATTTCATCCCAACACTGCTGCAGAAGTTCCTACAAATGTGTTGCTGTGTGATTCATCCCAAACCAGCTCGGTGGGATTTAAGTCTGGAGACTGTGCTGCTATTTCCTGATTTGATTTTGCTGCTTTCTTCTAAGGTAGTTCTGACATACTGTTTACCTTTCTTACTTTTCAGCTTATTCAGTGGACTTCTACTCCTTTAATTTTAATAAAACTGAGAAAATGGGGTGTTCTTGGTGATCTTAAACTACAGCACAGACGGATAACTGCTGCTACTTGAGAGCCCAGGTGGCCCTTCAATAAAGATGTACTAACTCCACAATAAAGATGTACTAACTCCAGATTATGATTTTTGTACCAAGAGAAATCTGTCTGTTCTTTAAAATGCTATTGAGTACATTACGGGCTGGATCTACTAAAGGTTTGCATGTATAAAACCATGTGCAAACTCATTGCACACGCAAAAAATGTGCAAACTGATTTACTAACAAGTGCGCACTAAGGATTGCGTCTTGCAAAGGTGCAGAATAGCGCATCTGCATCCAGTTACCTGGCTGACCATCTGTCTGCAGTGCGTGGAAATGGCCTGAATGTCACGCCTGATGGCCCATGCCAACGATGACGCCGTGCGCATCTCCTGTTGGCTGAACTTCTGATGAAGTTATACATTAACATATAAAAAGAGTTTATATGTATAAAGTTATACATTAACATATAAAAAGAGTTTTTGCTGGAGATTTGACTTGAAAGATTGTAAAATGTTGCCACAGGAAGTACATTCATTTTTCATTTATTAAATAAATATCTTTTCAGAAAAAAAGTGTTACTTTTATTTGCCGATGTTTTATTATATGCTAATTTTTCTTTTGTTCTTTTTCTGATGTCTTGACGTCTTCTTTTCACTCTTTGTCCAATGTTTGCATCATTTTCACTTTTTCAGGTTTTTTCCCATATAGCGTTCCTTTGTGTGATTGTCAGATTTCTTTGTTGTGGATCATTTAATTGTTTTCTGGCTTCATCTACCAACATCTCAAATTCTGCAAGGTCGAATTTCATTTTGCGCCCCAAACTCGCCATGGTGCAAAACATGAAACATGGCCGTGTCTCCAACACGTTTGCACTTCTTGTCATTTATGCAATCACGCAATCAATCAAATCAATTCGCGGCCCCCTTTCTTTTTCTTCCTATTTCAAAAAAATAAAAATAAAAAAACCTAATTAGATTCATAGTGCCCGTAGTGCCCGTAGTGGTTATCTTGAACGCCAAGATGTACTAGGGGAACATAAAGCACAAAGGTCATGTAGACTTGTTTAGTAAATAGTTTTATTATATGGAAACCACGGTAGACGCCATCGCTGATCTGTTAAAGAGTCCAGAATCTCCCAGCACAGACCTGTCAATAAGTTTTTTCTTTGGCCCACCAGCACTCAGCCAAAATACAAACTTCAAATAAAGTCAGTTCATGCGCCCCCTTCTTTTTCTTTCTATTTAAAAAAATGAAAAAAAAAAAAAAATGAAAATAAAAAATCTAATTAGATTCATCAGAGGAAAGAACTCTGATGGCCATTTTCCATTCATCCACACAACCACAGACAGCATGAACAGGATTGGCATTGCCTGTTGGCATAAGCACTGACCTTGCTATTGCTCAGTCAATACGTCAAAGCCTAATTTCGGTTTGCCCGTAGTTCAAGTTTGCCCGTAGTTCAAGTTTGCCCATAGTCCAAGTTTGCCCGTAGTTCCCGGTGCCCGTAGTTCCGGTTTGCCCGTAGTTCAAGTTTGCCCGTAGTTTCGGTTTGCCCGTAGTTCCCGGTGCCCGTAATTTCGGTTTGCCCGTAGTTCCGGTTTGCCCGTAGTTGCCGGTGCCCGTAGTTCCGGTTTGCCCGTAGTTGCCGGTGCCCGTAGTT
>JAOUQZ010000004.1:7088259-7101836 GCA_028564935.1 Neosilurus hyrtlii
TGCCCGTAGTTCCGGTTTGCCCGTAGTTGCCGGTGCCCGTAGTTCCGGTTTGCCCGTAGTTGCCGGTGCCCGTAGTTGCGGTTTGCCCGTAGTTGCCGGTGCCCGTAGTTCAAGTTTGCCCGTAGTTCCGGTTTGCCCGTAGTCCAAGTTTGCCCGTAGTTTCGGTTTGCCCGTAGTTGCCGGTGCCCGTAGTTGCGGTTTGCCCGTAGTTCAAGTTTGCCCGTAGTTTCGGCTTGCCCGTAGTTCCCGGTGCCCGTAGTTCAAGTTTGCCCGTAGTTCAAGTTTGCCCGTAGTCCAATTTTGCCCGTAGTCCAATTTTGCCCGTAGTTTCGGTTTGCCCGTAGTTCAGGGTGCCCGTATATCTGTGTGTGTGTATATATATATATATATATACACACACACGCACAGACACATATATATATACAGAAAATAATGTCAGTACATCATCACTGCCTCAGCTCTGAACGTAACGTTAATAAAGATAATCTGTGGTAGCGTAACATTAGCGAAATCTATTCGTCAAATGTACCGCTGGATGTTGTCCAGTAAATTCTGTTAATTCTGTTAATGTTCAACATGATAGTTTTGATCTGTCACTATTGCGGGACTGTTGCCATGGGCTGTCCGTTTCCCTGACGCGTTAATGAACGGCTGGATCTTTGTTCGACTGCTTATCCTTTGTTATCCTTGGTGCCCTGGATGATGATGGCGAATTTTTTGACCCTGAATTTTAGACACTAAATTTGGCTTGTCGAGTTTGTGTCACTGAAAAAATAGACTTTTAGTCTTTTTAATGCTTTTTTTAATGCTCGTATTTTTAGTCCCAAATTTGAGAACATTGAAAAAAAATAAAAGTGAAAAGCAGCGATTAAAAATATGAGGGTCTGAAAAACCCTCATAAAAAAATTCAGGTACTTAATTTTGGTGCAAAAAAAATTCAGTGCTAGTAATTCGAAGGCTTTTAAATTACAAAATCCGCTGAGACAGATTAGTTTCCATAGATGAGTCGATTCCTTTTGCAATATTTACACATTTATGCATCATGCAAATTATTGTAGGCGGTTTTTACATTTTGTGCTGCTAGTAAAGTCCACACTTTGACCCAGAAATATAAAAATTGCCTACATTTCTTTACTACCTCTATCTAACTTGTCGGTCCTCCAATATCCCAGAATGCCTCGCAGTCGTGGCTGGTAAGTCGCGCATGCGCACTTGATCCTCCCTCTTTGGCTTCGCACCTCTTCTGTTAAAATGGTGAGTGACTGTCTCCTGTATAATAATCCAGCTAAATCTAATCCATCGTGTTAATAAAGTGTCGCGTATCTTCAATACCCTGCTCTACAAAGTGTGTGAAAGGTTTTCAGATGAATACTTCTTGATAAAGACATGATTTTTGTGTCTATTTTGTACTTATAAACATTTGCCGCTGGAAGAGCTTCTGGGTTGCTCTCTGTGGTGGTTTGAGTGTAGAGAGGCGGCTATAATCGTGAAATAAAGCTTTATTTAGAGTTAGAGACTAGTATAAATACATCTTTCAATCCGGAACACCTTCCGTACGGCGTCCTGAAGGTGCCTATGTGTGTATCATAGTTAGCAAGCTAGTGTAGTTAGCAAGCTAGTGTAGTTAGCAAGCTAGCTAGCAAGGCTGTTGTATGAAGTGGTCATGACTTCTCTGGTTTCCTCCCGGCTTTGAATGGACGCTGATCAGAAACATAAATATAATCAAGAATCATTTTTGCAAGTTTAATTTATGCTAGTCGACTGTTGGTAGGGACAATGCTAAGTGCCAGTATCAGACAGTTGAGTGGGTGTAGGTTAAAAACAAAGCTTTTATACCATGTAGTGGATTGTAATATCAGCTCTGAAGGTAGTTCTGGCTGTATTGTACTTTCCATAATATAGAACTCCAGGGGTGGAAATTAACACTACAATAGGCAAAGAAGATATAATGTTCCTGACCAGTATGTATGAAGGAGGACTGGTAGTTTCAACATTTCAGTAGTCCTGTTGGCCAGTAGCTTAGTTTTGCTAAATTCCACCCCTGTAATTGTTTCTATAGTTACAACTCTTTCTGAGTGACTTGTTAGGTTGTATAATCTGAGTTTCTGCATTGAGCTGTGTAAGTATGAGAATACATATTATATAAAAACATGTTTCTATACACACTTTGTATAGTTTCCCTAAGATTCTACATCCACACTGAAACGTTGAATTACATGTGTGTGTGTGTTATGCCATTTTTAATCTACTTGATTTGTACTGTGAGCGTGCTTGTATTAGTTCACCTTTGTCGCTCGAGTAACACAGTACAGGCTACTTTTTGCTGCACCAGTTAAAGGTTCTCTCGTGTGTTAACTTTTCTGAGGTAGTCCGGGCTGTCTGGATGTCCAGAAGTTTTCTCAGCAGTCCTTGGGTTGTAACAATTGGGTTATGTTTTTCCACAAAGTACTTCAACAGGACCATGTCCAAAATCACTACTGCATATAATGATTGAATCTCTGTTGCAAAGCTAAATTGACTCCTGTATGTTGTTTGCGGTGGTATCTGAAGCACAGACTTTCACCAGTGTAATGCCAGCTATATGCAGTCTTTCCCGACACTGTCCATGTTTTGCATCCATAAGCCAAACTTGGTGCTTTTAGATTTATGTGCCCCGGGCAATAGTGTTTTTAGTAAGTATAGTTTTCATTGATGGGAAATGCTGTTAGTGTGGATGAAAGGGATAAGCAGTGAAATATTTATGCATTTTTAAATCTGAGTTTGTCGAGCCACTGCCTAAGACTAATACATACATTTAAGTGTGTGATGTAAAAAAATAACTAAATTAATTTTCTGTGTGGCCTACTCTGTGTCTTAAGTTTAAAATTATTATATAAGCAAGCTGTTGGTTTTAATAAAAAATTTTTACTTCTGTCTGCAGGCCAAGCGCACCAAGAAGGTGGGAATTGTGGGGAAATACGGTACCCGTTATGGTGCCTCACTCAGGAAGATGGTGAAAAAGATTGAGATCAGCCAGCACGCCAAGTACACCTGCTCCTTCTGTGGCAAGGTGAGTGACCACCTTTTTTTAAAATAAATAAATAAATAAATAAATAATTTTCATTATCAATACAGGACCTTTTTGTGTACAGTCTTCATCAACATCTGGTGCTGAGATTAAAGAGACAAGTGTCTGTGTTCAGGGTTTTTTTTTAAGGAAGTGCATCCATAAATATTAACTGGAATTGTGGTCAAGCTAGCTGAATTACCACATAGTATCAAATCAGACAGTTCTTTTTGTGTTGCCTTGAGGAATTTTTTTTTGACATACCTATCATTTTAAGTTTTTTTATAGAAGACAGAACACTGTGGGTGTTGTAGATATTTTTTTTATGTTTAGTGGCCTGGTGAGCAGTGTAATGGTGGTATGCTGTGATGTTTATTGTGTATTTCTGTTTGTGTTGGTCCATGTGGTGCACTTTTACAACAAAATTTCAGTACTGAACCGATGCTGGTCTAACGTTATTGTCAACACTGTTTCAGACCAGTATGTCATGAACAGTAATGCAATATCATCAAAATCATTTTGTGAGAGACTCCTGTTTTTTTCCTCGTGCTATACAATGCCTTAAATTCTGGAGAAGTACAGGCTCATAAAACAAGTTTTTATGAGTTGGTTTATTTTTGCCTTAATGTTGACTTGTTACAGTGTGCCCACATTTAAAGGAAGAAACAAATGCATGGTTTAGGGCACAATAGAGGAAAGATCACTCAGCTTCTCAGACCAGCAAATTGCATATTTTTCAGATAAAACGTTCACTAAACGTTTGAGTCGGATATTGTGAACCCCTCACAAAGCCGCCATGTTTGGTGTTTGTTACCAGCCGCATCTGGTCGTCTGGGTAAAGAGACACTCCTTGGTTAGGAATCTGTGACAGGCAGCGTCCTTCAGTTGGTCCAGGTTTCCTGTCCTGTTTGAACAGCTAGCAGCCCTGAATTGATTTAGAAAGGTCACAAATGGCACCTTCCACATGTAGTCACAATGGATCCATTGATAATGGTGGCTCCGATTGACATCACAGCCAGGCCCAGAATTTCTTTTTGATGTTTTGGTTAGCTGAAATTATAGTGTTTGTATTACAGCTGGTGTGAAATCAGTCTGACCCCCATTTATCTTGGTGTCATGAGTCAGGCTAAGAAAAATGTTGGGTTTTTTTGTTTGGTAAGCTAGAACAGTGATCTTTCCTCCAGTGTGCACTTAATCATGTATATGGAACATTTACTTCTTATTTATGTATTTATTTTAATTTATTTTCTACTTCCTCTTAATGTTTTTGGTCAGGTTTGTGTGATAGCAGGATTATGTGGAAATTTTTAAACTTTGGATATGCAAGATTGCTTTAGATTCTGTAAATGATCAAAATCTGTATCTAGGGATTTTTTTTAAAGGGTTCCTTATTCATTTGCCAAACTGCTTAATCCTGTTAGGGTCATGAGGAGATTGGAGCCTATCTCAGTAAAATGTGGGTGAAGGCAGGGTACATCTTGCCAGTCCTTCATAGGGCCCACACAAACACACCTAGGAACATTTTGGGGCAGCCTAATTTACACGTCTTTGTGCTGTCGGGATACAGACACAAATATCTTCTCATGCAGTACTACAGTCTGAGTATATAGTGCAATACATGTGCAATAATCTAATTCAGCATTTTTGGTATCTTCTAGGAGCTATGGAATACAAAAGAATATCTTTGACATTTCTGTCTTAACAAATATTTAATGTAGGGCTCTGTTCACCTGGGTCCACTCTTGGAATATGCAATGTTAATGATGTGATGTGTGTCCCCCATTTTTTTAGACCAAGATGAAGAGACGAGCTGTTGGCATCTGGCACTGTGGGTCCTGCATGAAAACTGTTGCTGGTGGTGCCTGGACATACAAGTAAGAATACATTGTTTCTGATAAAATATGGTTTAATAGAACTTTAACTGTAATTGGATTGCTACATTTTGGTTAAAACATTTTTACATTTATTTTGCAGCACAACGTCTGCTGTCACAGTCAAGTCTGCCATCAAGAGACTGAAGGAAATGAAGGACCAGTAAACTGGGACTTTGTTTTTGTACAGATTAAAACCACCTTGTCTCGGACTCTGCATTTTCAATGTGGCTCATTGGAACATCCCACAATAAAATTTAAGTCTTGAGCAGGATTTTTGTTACTAATTCTTTTGTTTTGTATTAAAGCTAGAAATGGATGTGAATTATCCTGAACTAAGGACTACACATCTCTAATTACCAATATAGTGTACATAATATACATAAACTGTACATGATGATAAAAAAAAATAATAATGCTTTTGTAAAAGATAAAAGGTAAAGAGAAATCTAATTATATATACAGTACACTAAAAACGTTTAGTTGTAATCTGAAAGCAAAGCATAAATTTAAATGTTTAAAGCTGTGCATTTTATACCTGTTAGTAAATAAAGCAAGGTGTTAATAGGAAAAAAGTATTGGATAACAATCAGGCAAGTAATTGTCTTTCCATTAAGTAGAATACAGTGAATTCGGTTTTTAATGCAGTGTCGGATGCACAGTGGTATGAATGCAGTAACCCAAACTAATTGCATTAACACAATTTGTTTACATTTCCTGTGGAGGTTCAGTTTTGGGGTTTTATTTTGAAACTAATGTTCATCACTTCATCAAAAGTGTCAATATCTACTTATCGTGGTGTCTTGGGGAGCAGTGTCACCTCAGCTGCAGGGTCCCTGATATAATCCTATGCTCAGGTTAATATCAATGTGGGATTTTATTTTCTTGCATGGTTCTCTTCCACCTGAAAATGTGCGTGTGGGTGTTTCAGCTGCAGTTTAACTATAACTGATGCAATGAGTAGCTTCCCATGTTTTTGTGGAAAAGCAGTTCTACCTTTCAGACGAGATAAATTAGTGTTCTTGTATCAAGTAGAGAAAGCTAGGGGTTTGTTTGTATACACACACAGACATAAAATCTACCAGCAATGACATTCGATCATTCTTAATGTTAAAATAGTAAAATGGACATGTCAAATCCCAGTGTGTGTATCACACAAATGGGACGTTATATTTTAGTGTGTTGGCTAAAGTATAACTGCGTATTAAGCAAGGTAATTAAGATCATTTTGACAACTTCTCCTTCTAGTAGTCTACGGAACAATAATTGTCTACCATCATGAGAATACAGTCATTCTTGCTCATTAGCTTTACCCTAATATCATACTTCCTCCTATGACACTGATGATAAATATAGCTGCAAGCAGTGATTCCTGGGGTCAAGGCAAAGAGACTCAGTGCACAGGTGGAGGAAAAGGACCTCATGTCCTTGAGAGGAGTTGGAATCTAAACATGTCACAGTACAATAAAAAAAGAAACATCAGTGAAAATAGGGGTTCTGTGCTCACACATGGGCACTTGGAGAGTTCAAACCTCCACCAAGACCAGCATCCCCCAATAGATTTATACCAGAGAACTGATATTGAGGTGGTTGTAGAGTGCAGATGTGTGTGTGCATGTTGGGTTTGGAAGAGGAAAAACAGGATTGAGAGGTTTTATTAACACTTTTACAGTGTTCCTCTTCATACTGCTCCAGTAAGTGCTTAAACGCCTGCATGTCAAAATCACTGCAAAATAAAATAAGACCGAATTGCAGTGTGGACAGTTAACAGTCAATCAACCTAGACATAAAATGAGTATAAAATTTAAAACTCTAGCAATGTTTATTGGGATATCTAGGTTACTGGATAGTGACAAGTTTGTCATCTGTACTTTTTTTTAATAATATTAATTACAATAATAGCAATAACAACAGTAAACAGCAACTCAGCCAGGGGACCAGAGTACAGACAGAAATCACTGAACAGATCAATAAAAATGTTGAAAAGGGAATATAAATGCAGTGACTTTTACAGCCTTCTTGTTTTTAGTTGAATTGTGGCGTAATGCAAGAAGATCCTGGGTTCGAGTCCCAGGTTTGGGCGTTTCTGTGGAATTAGCATTTTCCCTGTGCTTGTGGGGGTTTACTCCGGGTTCTATGGTTTCCTCCCACAGTCCAAAGACATGCACATAGTTAACTTGCTGTCCCAAATTGCCTCTAGCAAATGCAAACACCGTAAAGAACCGCCAGAGCCCGAGAACCGAACCCGGGACATTGTTGCTGTGGCGGACGACATGCTAACACCACAACGAGTTGAATAATCCGGATACCGGTGTCAAAACAGGTAAAAAAAAAACAAAAAAAAAACAAAGCTTTGTGTCTTGTAATTGTGTCAAAATATAGTATCTGTGAGGGAGAGATATGTTTATAAATTAGGCCCCAGGAAAGGAGCATTCTGTTTCTGAAAATTTGTTTTGTTTATCGTCTCATTTGTGGTCATCATTCACTTCCGTACACGTCACACGTACTGCCGTCGCACGGTTTGTGCGTCACTTCACACGCGGGGTTCTTTTTTTTACTGGGTCTCTGCGTTTAGAGCGGACCAGCACGCTTTATATCATAGTATTCAATTCATCAAATCTACCAACTTCAGTTCAGAGTCATGGCCGCGGCTCCCGTAAGTGGAAAGAAGCGAATCCTGAAGGAAGAGGATATGACCAAAGTGGAGTTTGAGACCAGTGAAGAGGTCGATGTTACACCGACTTTTGATACGATGGGCCTGCGGGAGGATCTGCTCCGCGGGATCTACGCTTACGGTACAGTCCGGCGACGGGGGCCCTGATTCAGCACCAGATAACTGCACGGGTTTTTTAAAAAGATATATTTTACCGTATCGTAGGGGTAATAGGACGTTTATCTCGTTCATTTGTACGAGGGGTATTTAAATAAAATTATTTAAAATCCCTTGTTTACTGTTTGAAACTTGAGGCAGCTAGTTGGCTAGTTAGCAAGTCAAGATGGCGTATTTTGTTCACCACCCGTATTCTGACAACTGCCGTTTGTGAGAAAGTAGGTGGAAAATACTCTTATAAGTACTCTAGGGTAATTCTCATGCAGTTACTGGATTAAACACCAGTATAACCCAATCATTTAAAAGTAGTAAGTAACAGAAATGTGTGTGTGTTCACTGTCTGTGTGCATCTTGCATAAACGGGTGGGTTTTGTTTGTTTATTTATTTATTTATTTATTTATTTTGGTCGCTTCTCATAAACAGCTTCAGAAACAACTCGGGTAACCTGCTGTATTTACTTCATTGTTTTCCTCTTGCGAGTGTTTCTTTTTTTCTGACAGTGACTGAATAGTTGTTCGTCCATTCTTCTGAGATTTAATCTAAAACTGCTTTTTGTTTAGGTTTTGAGAAACCATCAGCTATCCAGCAAAGAGCCATTAAGCAGATTATAAAGGGCAGGGATGTCATTGCACAGTGAGTTCATGTCTATTCATTGCTCTAATGCTGTTTTATTCTGGTGTAATCTCTCCATTTTATTTTGTCAGTGTTAAAATAATAAATAATGCTTTCTGCATGTCATCTGGGTTAGTGTGAACGTTTACTTGCTCTGTGTAATGTTCTCTGTTTTTATATTGATGGTTTATGTTTAAGCACATTTCAGCACACTGCCTAAATATACAGCAGAATTTGAGTCAGCAGTAACAAACGAATGTTGAACTTATGAAACGGTTGTTTTTACAGCCTAGCGAACATGGATCCAGTAGAATTTATATCACCCGACCGAACTTTTGTTTTACGCAGCAATTACACTTGGCTATGACAGTTTTAGTTCACCCACCCGGGAAATCGGCACCAAAAATGTTATTAACGCAGGCCTGGTGTGTGTGGGTTTTTTTTCCCCTTTCCTTTTTTTCTTTTTTCTTTTTAATTTACTGTATGAAACCTGCATGGGAAATTTTGGCTCTGCATTTAGGTGGACATAGTCTGTCTATGTTAGTCTGTCTGTCCATTTGTAATAATTTAAATTCTGAGCCGGAACTTAGAAATTGTTAGTGATTTCTTTATCAAACCTGGCAGTTCTACAAGGCAGTGGGTGTACCTGTGCCTTTTGATATTTTGTGATTTCTGTAATACATGCTTTCTGTCATGTGAAGGCCATGGGGATATGTCATCATCTGAAGTCTCTTGTTATGGGGAGTCAAGCTTCAATTTTGTCTCAAGCATCTGATTTCCCCCCATTCAGGTCACAGTCTGGTACCGGTAAAACTGCCACGTTTTGTGTATCGGTGCTGCAGTGTCTGGACATTCAGGTAAACCTAAACATGTCATCCTGCTTCACCACAGTCTTCCACTTTTCTGCTTTATGTGTTGCTCACTTTGCATTCTCCTGAATGAACAGGTTCGTGAGACCCAGGCACTAATTTTGGCTCCAACCAGAGAGTTAGCTGGACAAATTCAAAAGGTACCTAGATTTAAATATATTAATTATTAATGTTGTGTGCTGAAGATGCCTCAGGTTTCTCATGCAATGATGTTTAATGCTGATCTTTTTTTAAAGGTTCTTCTTGCTCTGGGTGATTATATGAATGTCCAGTGTCATGCCTGTATTGGTGGTACGAATGTGGGCGAGGACATCAGGAAACTTGACTATGGTCAGCATGTTGTAGCAGGAACCCCCGGCAGAGTGTTTGGTAATTTTTTTTTTATTTCTTGTAGTATTAGGTTGGTGTAGTTTGAGTTAAGGGGGTGAGTATGAACACTTTCACTTGCCCTGCAGATATGATCCGTCGGAGAAGTCTGAGGACACGCGCCATCAAGATGCTTGTTCTGGATGAAGCTGATGAAATGCTTAACAAAGGTATGCATGTTTTAGACATAGGCTACTTGTTAGATGATTCAACATGTATTGATATCTATGGTCTGTCCTTCAGATTTCATGTAATCTTTGTGTGCAGGTTTTAAGGAGCAGATTTATGATGTGTACCGGTACCTGCCCCCTGCTACTCAGGTGGTTCTGATCAGTGCCACCCTGCCACATGAGATTCTGGAGATGACCAACAAATTTATGACAGACCCCATCCGCATCCTAGTCAAGCGGTAAGGAAAAGTATTTACCAGTAGAACTGAAATGTAGGCATGATTTGATACAAAAAATAAACATTACAGAAAAAATAGATTTTGATGGTGTGTATAATTATTTTGCTTTGAAACTCAGGGCACGTGTAACAATATGTTATGTAAATGTTATAATTGTTACACACACACATATAGTATATATGCTTTTTTTTTTTTTGAAGAGATCTAAAATTTGCTGTTTTTGTGCGCAGTGATGAGTTGACACTGGAGGGCATTAAGCAGTTCTTTGTAGCTGTGGAAAGAGAAGAGTGGAAGTTCGACACTCTATGCGATCTCTACGACACATTGACCATCACGCAAGCGGTCATCTTCTGCAACACCAAGCGAAAGGTCATTACCAGATTCCCAAACACTAAAGCATACTTGAACATAATGCTGTGTTAACACTGCCAGCTGTGTACCGCTCAGATGATTTTGTTGGATGTTCATGCAGATCATAATAATAAATTGTTTGTTGCCATGGTTTTATTGGTAGGACCAAAAAGTGATGCACTGACGACAGTGTAGCCAGGAGTTTGCAGAATCTGTTCAAACTCACCAGTTTTAATCAGACAGCTCTTTATTTTTGTATCTATCCATCGATCTATAAAAACACACAAAAATAATAATTTGTAAAGGACTTTTGTGTAAAATGAATCTGTGTGGTTCATGATTGCCAGTTATTGTCGGTGTGTTTTTTAGATACATTCATTAATTTGCTCTTCCAAATTTTCTTTACCTATTTGAGTGGCTAAAATCTTTGACGTATTTAAATAAGAAAGCAAACACTGGGCCTGTTTGGGTAAATCAAAAACATATTGCTCAGAGCAGCACTGGTTCAGGAGCTCAGAGTATCAGCATGTGTCATGAAACTGCCCTCAAGCTATAATTTTGCATAAAGCATTTTTTAGGCCTGCTATATTTATTAATCATTATTCCTTCACTGATTCCATGTCTGTTTTTTTAATTTTATATAGGTGGACTGGCTGACTGAAAAGATGAGGGAGGC
Source organism: Neosilurus hyrtlii (assembly GCA_028564935.1). NCBI lineage: Eukaryota > Metazoa > Chordata > Actinopteri > Siluriformes > Plotosidae > Neosilurus > Neosilurus hyrtlii. The sequence continues at coordinate 7,099,291 of JAOUQZ010000004.1, forward strand.
GAACTTTACCGTGTCCTCTATGCATGGAGACATGCCACAGAAAGAGAGAGAGTCCATTATGAAGGAGTTCCGATCTGGAGCCAGGTAATACTCCAACATGATCAGATGAGCTATCTGTTTCATCATGATTTACTCTACACACACTGATGTATTATGTCCAATGTTGGTTTTATTCCTCTGTTAAAGTATTATGTTCTTAATTATAATTTCGTGTCATTTTACAACTTCTGAAACCAAGCTAAATATTAGAAAAGAAGTGTATAGAGGAAAGAGTTGGTAAACGTTGAGTATTTGTGTGTTGTAGCCGCGTGCTGATCTCTACAGACGTGTGGGCCAGAGGATTGGACGTGCCACAGGTGTCCCTTATCATTAACTACGACCTGCCCAACAACAGAGAGTTGTACATCCACAGGTATGAAGTCATCTTTATCAACCACCTTCTCTTAAACCAGGATTAATCTACTGTATCTGCATCTTTTTGAACTGTTGCGAATGCCTATTCATGGGCAACCGAATGCACTTGGAGAACAGTGCTATCCACCCCCATGTGGTAGGCATGAGCTCCCAGATGCCTATGATTGGCTGGAGAATGTTAAAGTGAGGGAAGTGAATGTATGGTGTCTCTCTCTCCCGTGAGAGCTCAACTAATTAGCTCCCATGGGCTCCCAGCCGCGGATGAACAACATTGCATGAAACTAGAAACTGATAAAAAGTTGATGCCTTTATCACAAATTGTGCTGTTATATGTTAACCAACTACAACAGTTTTTAATTTTCTAGAACATTATCTCTGTGATACTGTGTTTTAAGATATTCAACATCCTTTAATACTTTCACTTTTAAATTTTTTTACGTGGTGCTTTTAACAGTGAACATTGTCAAAAAGCAGTCTGTATAAATTGAAACCTTAATTGGAGGTTTAATGTGGAAAATGTGAGATTTATTGTCAGCTTCTGTATAGTAAGAGTAGATACTGGATACAGGACTGTAATCAGTCACGCATCATGCAATGTGAAGATGATTGAACTGATATTTTGGTGTCTGTCTCTCTTTCTGCAGGATTGGACGATCAGGTCGTTATGGCCGTAAGGGTGTGGCAATCAACTTTGTAAAGAACGATGATATCCGCATCCTCCGTGATATTGAGCAGTACTATTCCACACAGATTGATGAAATGCCAATGAACGGTATGTTTACATTGCACTTCTGTACATTGATACATCTGACTGTTTTGCACTTGCTTTTCATTAATAGCAGCCTGTTCATTTTGTGATGTGTGCTTTCTTTCTCTTCCTTTCCCCCAGTTGCTGATCTGATCTGAAGCTGTTATGGGATTGCGATGCAGGAGCATCTGAATCGTTTTATTTCCAGTTCTTTTTGTTTTGTTGTATTTACTGTGGTCTTTTTATGTAGAGTGGGTTGCGCATATTGTTGATGGATGGGCTGCTTTAAGTAGCTATTTACTGTGAGGTTTTGTAAATAAAGAATTTTTGTTGGAACCTTTCAACTCTCTTCATTTTGAAAATTACAGTCAGTAGTATATACTATTTGAAAGTAAGTTGACAAACACGGTTTATTACAATCACTTGGAGCAGCTGGCATTGTCAACTTTGAAAAATGGAAAAGTAAACTATAATATAGTAATATTCTAAATTTCTTAAGTAGATAGACACTGTTAGCCTCACAGTGCTTGTGCTTTGCTCGGAGTGTGGTTTCATAGTTAAAATATGTAAAAATAAACTACAGAATTTTGCATTGTTTGCTTTTTATGTTCCTGTGTAGTACTAAAACATTTATTCCCCTCAGGCTTAGTGGATAGTTGCTTGATGGGACCATTCAGCAGCCTCCACTGAGCCATTGGTGTATAATTACTAATTAGTAGATTGTACCATCATTTCAGAGCCCTAAGTTCTTTCAGGCTCCTTGTGTTCATGTGGTATGTTGCTCAGCTCCGAGCTCTTTGTGCTTATATGCCATCTTGTAAATCTCACAGTGGTAATACTCTTGTCTTCAACCACAACAAGCAAACAGTGACAACCTGTCTACTGATCAGAAAGGAAAGGATTTAGCTAATCCTCACATAGGACCTTAAGCAGAATATACCGTCAATGTAACCTATGCATATGACCAATACACTGCATCACGATTACACTGTAATGACTCTCCATAGGTATTAAGCATGGTAGAAATTCATCAGGTTACACTCTGGTGTGTGAGGTTATAATGTTCCTACATGCACCAATGTATTACAGATCTGAGCTAATACCAAGCTGTCATTTTAGTACTAATTCAGATCTGATAACCCTATTCAGTATGAGAATGGTGGTCTTCGCATGCATGCTTAATAGTGACCAGAAGTAGTAAGTTCTATATGCAGTAAAATGAACATACACATGGACAATAGCAAGTTGTGTTTGATAGCAGCCTTGGCTAATGTGGATGTGCTTGTTTAGGGAAAATAATGTCATACACTGCAATGGCCTGGCGAGCTGTCCAGGGTGTACCCCGCCCTCGCCCAGAGTCGGCTGAGATGGGCGCCAGCCTCCC
>JAOUQZ010000004.1:7103783-7119323 GCA_028564935.1 Neosilurus hyrtlii
TGAGATGGGCGCCAGCCTCCCCGCGACCCTAAGTAGGAATAAGCGGTTCAGAAGATGAATGAATGAATGAATGATGTCATACAGCCTGTGTTAATTATTTACAATTTTCTTATATTCCTACAGAAATGTGCCAATTATTGCAAGTCTTAACTGTTTTAGTTAAATGTTACAGAATAACCAGAAATTGAGGTCCTTACTGCAAATTATGTTTTCCCCTATAATTTGAATGATTCCAAGTTTCCACTATTTGATATCGAAAAAATATTTCTAAGTAAAATAATTTATTTTAGGCTTCAGTGATCAGCTATTAAGTTTTATGGCTTTGGGTCATATCTGCAATTTGATAATTTGCTACAAAGCAAAAAGCTGCGTGTGCGGTTTTCATAATTTTTGCCAGGGGTTGTAAACTATTCTCAGCAGCCTCTATTCATAAAGATATTACTGCAGCCTGTCGTGTTATTAAGAAACCAGAAAGTGGTCTATATTTAATGTTCTCCCATGGTGTAAAACTTAAAAGTAACTCTGAATACTCCATCCTAAATCTTGAACACCACTCAGATTTAGTAATTCAGCAGGCCTGTGGTATAATGGGAATTCATATTTTTTGACTGCTCTCCCTTAAGGAATCAAGTGCACTGACAGATTATCCTGATGGCACCTCCCATAGATCCTATTAGCCCTGTGATCCTATTAAGGACACAAGCACTGCAGTGGCTGCAACACTAATAACCTCCTGATTGAAAAAACAGCCAGTGTCCCTCTTTTGTCCTTCACGTTTCTGTGTATATGCTGTATTTCTGTTCTACGTCAGCAAATGTTATATTTAAACAAGTTGAAAGCCTATAAGATCATATGAGAAAAAAATTGCTGGCATGATTGGGGTCTGATTATTCCTGAGTCAAATAAATGATTAATTTAAACAGCACCATAATGACTAGGGGTAACTATTGCTGAAGTGATCTACAGCTCTAATGGAAAGCCATATTGAAGAATGATGCATTTCTTTGTGGCATATGTATCTGTTTAAGAAAAGAAATAAATAAATACTTGATGAGTAATTATGCTTTTTGAAACTTGCATTAATGCATTAAACACAACCATATAGTTCAACTTCCCAGTGAGGATTAAAGAATAAATGTGTATTTTAAATGGAACCTAATTACTTTGGTTTTGGAATATTTTAGCAAGCTTTTATATTTAGCATCGTGTTCAATGTTTATTTTAAAATCTATGGATACAGGTTTGCTTGCATGGGTTCTCTCTGGGTACTCCAGTTTTCTCCCACAGTCCAATTACATGCACATTAGGCTAATTGGCTGTTTGAAATTGCCCCAAGGTGTGTGTGTGTTGTGAATGGTTTTGTGTGTGTTGTCCTGTGATGGTCTGGTGAGCTGTTCAGGGTGTACCCTGCTTTCGTTCAGTGTCGGCTGATATCTAGCCTCCCTGCAACCCTAGTAAGATTAATATTTTTCGCAAATGAGAGAGAGAGAGCATATCACACCCTGTTAATGACACAATCAGAGGATACATAAGATTAGACTTTTTTCTTCACTTACCTGCCTGACTGATGGTAGTCAGACATATTCCTTAAACTTTACATGTTCACTCCTCCTCTCTCCTCCTCTCCTCTCCTCCTATTTCCTCTTTTTCTCTCTCCTCCCTTCTCTCAGCAGTATTTTTAGTTATGATTCAGAGAGAGAGAGAGAGAGAGAGAGAGAGAGAGAGAGAGAGAGAGAGAGAGATTAGTCTCTGTCTCAGTGCTGAACTACACACTACTGCAGGTGTTTAACTCTTTAGGTATGTAAGTTAGTAACATTAGCTAACCCCCTGGGCTGTGGGAACAAAAACAGGGGGTCATACTGGATTTTAACTGGAGTACTGTAGCCTGAGGAGCTTTAGTCATGTCCTCTAACGGAGCTTTGGATTCAGTGAACATCCCATGGAGGAACAACAACTTCAGCCTGCTGAGTAAAGATGCTCCACTGTCCGACCAGGGAGACACGATCATCGGAATTTACCTGCTAGTGCTTGGTAACACCTTCATTACAGAGTCAAGCTTCTTCCATCAGAGATATCCAGTTAATTTTTCTGTTTATGACATGTTTATAATTTTAAATATGTAATAACAGAACTTTGTTCACATGAGGTTTCTTAATAATAATAATTAATAATAATAATTATTATTATATAATTATGTCTTTTTCCCCCTCGGCGCAGTTAGAGCAACCAACTACAGCACATTTATTTGGCCTGTTGTCTCCTTCTTGTACACAGCCATCTATAGGAAGTATTTTTCACTGAGCTCTGTCTTGTGCTTTCCAGCTGAGCTTTTGGTGTAATTACAGCTTAACTCATTTTAAGATTAGTGGGCTTGGGAGCATCTCTAACAAAATGTGCTGTTAGTCATGTTTGAACAGTTGAAATATTTTGCAGGTGTTAATCTGAAATATGTTCGCAGCATCATATCTTAGTCATCTTACTGTCATACAAGATAAATGTATATTCAAGCATATGTTGCACCTGTACACTTCCTGTATGTGTGTGCATGTTCCACAGGTTGGCTGTCATGGTTTGGAAACAGTATAGTGATCTTTGTCCTGTTTAAGCAGAGGGCAATTCTTCAACCCACAGATTACCTCACTCTTAACCTGGCTATATCAGACGCCAGCATCTCTGTGTTTGGATACTCACGTGGCATTCTCGAGATCTTCAATGTGTTTCAGGATAATGGATATCTCATCACCACAGTGTGGACTTGCCAGGTACATGATTGCGTCCTGTATTATAAAGGAGATATGAAAAAGCATTATGTTTTCCTATGAAAGATGTTTTATATAAAGGTTGTACTTTTAACAAACTCTGACTTTGTTAAAAGTCCATTAACACCTCTGCCCTTGTCAGAAGAAAAAGCTGGACTTCCATTTCAATCTACAGAGCTGAGGGTGTAGAGTACGTCCCATTTGCACTCAGTGAATATTATGTGTGTGTGTATAGCACAGAAACATTCTAGATTTGTACCTTTTGTTTGTTTTCACATGAGGTAAGAGGCATTTTAGTATAATTAAAATGACCCATCAGTGACCCATCTTTTAAATTCATATTATGGTGCTATTGATTTGGTTATTTTTGTGTTTGATAAAGTCATAAATAAAGTGTGTCCAAGCATAGCTTTATTCTCTTATATTTCTTTTATTATAGGATCCAAATGATTAGGATTAATAGTTCATAACAAATTACTGAATTAAAAAACTTCAGTATGGTGTTATGCCCTCTCTTATTCTCACTACATGTATACCTGGTATAGAAAAAAATCACCCTCTTCAAAATATTCACATTTTGTTGCTTTGCCTGAAATGAAGTCCCCCATTTTTTCCCAGCTGTTTAATTCATTTTAGTCACTCATTTACCAAACTGTTCAATCCTATTAGGTTTGTGGGGAGGCTGGAGCCTATCTCAGCCAACTGTAGGCGAAGGCAGGGTACACCCCATCCATGCACCCCATCCATGCAGTCGCTGTTTTCTTCTTCAGTCACTTTGTGCTGTGTAATTCGAACCATTGTCATGTTGAAAGGTGAACCTTCTTCCCATTCTTTTTCTTCTGGCAGAGGGCAGAAGGCTTTCCTTATGAATTTGATGGTAGATTGACCCACCCATTTTTACTTCTATCTTGATAAGATCTCAAGTCCCTACTGCAGAAAAAAAAACCTCACAACACAACGCTACTACCTCCATGTTTTTCTGTAGACATGGTGCTCTTTGTAAGCTGTGTTGGTGTTCTACAAGTATTTACAAGGTGCAGTCTTAAAGGTTTTGCGAAGTTCAATCTAGATTTGGCTTTTCTTGAAACCTTCCCATACAAACCACATTTATGATGTTATCATATGGACACAATGACCACAATGCAAAAATTATCTTTGATTACAGTTGTTCCAAAGAGGAAGCAAATTAGTTTAGTGGACAGTGGCGAAGGTGATTATTTACACCTGATTTAGTTAAAAGCATTTAATCAGGAGGGGATGATCCTTTAACCTCAGTGATTCTGTGTTATATATGTTATTTCTCTTAACTGCTGCTATATCTTTCACTTAATACAGAAAGGTATTTTTGTGAGTCTTTTCTGTCTATATATTTTGAGATTTTTAATTTCAACAAAATGTGATTATTTTGAAGGGGTGATTCTTTTCTTTACTCACTGTGTGTATGTATGTATGTACATATTTTAATATGTAGTTGGAAGGTCTTGAACCTTGATTACAGTGCGTAATCACCATAGTACTATTGCTTCAGATTGTCAGGTCAAGGCTCAGCAACATTGTGAAAATAAATTGAAGTCTGTTGACAACCTGAATGTACAGAATGGCCAGGTTATCTCATTAATGGACTTTTTCTTTCCTGATGGCAAGAATATAAAATTAGTTAAAGAATGGTTCAAGGAGCATGAGCATGGGAGTCCTGACCTTCAGCCCTATTGAAAGTCTTGGGGATGTGCTGGAGAAGACCCTATGGAGTGGTTTGATTTTTCTGTCATTAATTAAGATGTTGGTGAAAATTAACTCAACTCTGGATGTAACTAAAGGCTGCAATGTTGCTTAAGTTCGTCAAAACAATGCTATGGGGATTATGTGCTTTAATCAAGGCTAACAACAACATATTATAGTACACAACACAACTATTTTTTATGGCTGGGCAGGGTATATATGTACATATGTATGTATGTATATATGTATGTGTGTGTGTGAAGTACTTAAGTAGGATTTTTCTGGGTAAAGACAGATTTATATTGCTGAATTAGACAACAAGAGATTGACTTGAACAGCATACGCTTATTTGGCGAAATCTTAACATTTCTGACAGGATACTAATTCACATATGCATCAAAGTGTACCTCAGTATTGGTTTTCCAATAAAGTCAGAATTAAAGCTCCACAACTTTTGCTAGAAATCCCAGTAATAAGGTACCTTTAGGAAAACCCCATTCATACCCAGCAAACATACTTTATACTGCTAGTAATTTAGTATGCTATTTTTGACAAAACCTGGTTGAAACCTTGCAAAACCATCTGCATAAATACAAAAAAGTGGCAGTGAATCACAGATACTTTATGCATTTTTGCTCATTTTTTATAAAGAAATCTGTATTTTGGGGGGGGGGGGGGGGGGCTATACAATTAGAAAGGCCTTGGGTATCTATGCTAATCAGGAGTTTGAGTCATATTCGCAACACATGTTCCATTCTCATTTTTGCACAAGTGATACACAACTGACTCATCACTTCCAGTAGATCAGTTCATAATACAAATAAAAAAATAGTTAGTAATTTAAACAAAGCTCTTGACATTTTAAGTTAGTTTTCTTTGATCATGATGCCATATTAAATCTTTTACATTGTACCATAATGATGATGATGATGATGATTGTAATAGTAGTCTGAGTCAGCTAATGAGTGGAAATGTTTTATTTTTTTGTATTATGCAGTCTCATAATGTCTGTTGTGTCTCTTTCAGGTGGATGGTTTCTTTACACTCCTTTTTGGACTTGGGAGCATAACCACATTAAGTACCATCAGTGTCACCCGATACATAAAGGGATGTTACCAAAGCAAAGGTAATATGAAGGTTTAGCCCATGTAATCACTAGTAGCAATAAACTAAAAGAAAACCATACGCTATTCTGTGATATATAACCAATCATTAAATGTGTATACAGATATTACAAAGAAAGCAGGAGACATAATTGGTGCTTTCAGGAATGTAAGGATTCATTGGTCAGTTAATTTGTTTTGCTAATATATCAGTGACCTAGTCTGAAGCCTAATATATAACAATAATTTATCAACCAATTTTTACAATGATGCTTGCAAATGTAATTGGTATCAGTCATTACATGCCCAAAAAAACAAAATACCAGTTACACAAGTGACTTGTTACTTACGAGAAATTAGTATGAGGTGTGCGTTAACATGTACACGTATGGCATATATTAACACATTTTGCTAGCCTAGCTAGTAGCTACATTGATCAACAGCCAAAATCATATTAGATGAATATTAAGTTATATTCATATATGTTTACAATAATTAATGCCAACATTGACTAACAGCTATCACGACAAGATTTTGAAAAAAAAAATCTCATTCATAGATGTCAGTTTTCCAGGTTTTTTTCAACCTATGATAAATGTTTGTAGTTTTTACTACTAGCATTAGATATTTAGCTAACATTTCATCAATGTTTGCATGCCCACCAAATCAACCATTCTATAGAGATCTGCTTCAAGACTTTGCTGCTGTGGTTCACTGTATTGCTATACTTCACTGTTTTTACTGTACTACTTTTATTTCATGACTACACCTACCACACCTTACTAACTACACTGAAGACCATATGGTGGCAAATGCAATATACTTAACATACTTTCTTCTTCACAGCACACTGTATCACAAACACCAGTGTTGGCCTGAGTATCCTATTTATATGGATCTCAGCTCTATTCTGGTCGACAGCTCCACTGGTGGGCTGGGGAAGTTACACAGGTCAGTACGATACTGAGATGATGCTTATTCCTTCCACTTCATCTTTTCATCTTTAGACATATAACAACTGAACAGTGGTTTAGTTTAGGCTAACCTCTAGGCCATATGCAAATGTTGAATAACACAAATTAAAAGCTTCAGTAATTAGAAACTAATGTTGCACATCTTCTGATTTGTTCTCTTCTATTTATTACCTTTTGGTCAAAACCTTCTAAAGGATACAGTACACCCAATACACTGTATAAAGAATAACAAACAGATTACATTAAGAATCAAGCATCAGAATGGGATACAAAATACCAGATAAACAGTTATTAAACCTAAAAAAAAGCAATGGAATGAGCTAGACCAGTAACAGGTCAGACCTGCAGCCTTCAATATGCCGGAATTTAAACATACACAAATTCACAGAGGGCTATAAATACAAAAGGGTCAGAATTTCTACCAAGTAATAGGTATTAACAAACATTTGGAACGAAGCAATCACCAGACAGGGCGACCATAGAAATCATGGCAGAGGACATAGTGAAAAGTTCGAGCACTGAAAGTTGAATACTGGAAATTGATCAAGGTAGAATATTGCACAAATAGCGGACTTCCATCTATTGTGTATATAACTGTGCTTCAATAGTCAGTGGAATATAAGGAACAGAAAGATTTTACAGAATTACATGCTGAACCCATGCCAGACTTTAATAAATAAACTACTCCTGTTGAAATTAGATTATAATTCATCTAGTTAATGGTTTACTACTTTATTTTGCTGAATTTATATTATTCCTGCTTCTACAGATCGGGGGTATGGTACCTGTGAGATTGACTGGGCCAAAGCAAATTACTCCATCATCCATAAATCCTACATCATCACCATCCTGATCTTCTGTTTCTTTGTTCCTGTGTTGATCATGCTGTTCTGCTATGTTTCCATCATCAATACTGTGAAGAGAGGCAATGCCATGTCAGCAGACAGAGACCTGACTGACCGACAGAGGAAAATTGAGAGGGATGTCACCATAGTAAGTGGAATATGATCCATAAATCCAGGGTGTATTCCAACATACATATTTATATAGTATATATTAATATGGATGAAAATAAATGCTATGATTATGATATACAGAAAATATATGTGTATCTACTATATGTTTACATTATTATTTGTGGGCACTGGATATCTTTCATTCATGGATTCAGTGATCACCCATCTAAAGATTAAATAATTTTCTTAGTGGAGATAGACACCTCTGAATCCAAGCCTTTGTTCTGGCTGTTTCACAGGTTTCAATAGTTGTCTGCACAGCATTCATCCTGGCTTGGTCTCCATATGCCGTAGTGTCCATTTGGTCAGCGTGCGGTTTTCATGTACCCAGTTTGACTAGCATCTTCACCCGACTCTTCGCCAAATCTGCAAGCTTCTACAACCCACTCATATACTTTGGCCTCAGCTCCAAATTTCGCAAAGATGTTGCTGTGCTGCTGCCTTGCACCCGACATCGCAATAATGCAGTCAAACTCAAACGCTACACATACATAAAAGCCAAAGGAGATGCGCCTCACAGGCACAGAGCTGAGGGACAGGACGAACCTTACCAACAGACCAAGAATGTGCCCCAGGCAGAAGCAGAACCTGTTAACACTGTGCTCAGCCCTGACTCTCCTCCTTCACCCAAGCAGGTGCCCCAAACATCTGAATCCCTCGAGTATGAGTCAGACAGACTGTAGCACGAGGGGATCGATCTGTAATTACTCTGTAACACAAAAAACTTGAATAGTAGATAAAGATATATGTGTATATGTGCTGTATATAACTGAAGAAAAATGAAAATTAAAAAGATTTAATCCTGTTTTTCCTACCTTCTCTTCATCTACATATACCTACCTAAACATACCCGCACTTCAATCTAATTGCCTGTGGATAGTGATGGCAGTGGGATTTAGCCATCAATTCATCTTCAGACCTCAACCTCCTTACCTTTATACTCTACATAAACCAAACAGATCAGCTTCCAGAACTTTCATCCTAATATTACCATCAGTACCCACATACTAGTTGTCTTGTAGACTGCTAACTGAGCTGAGGTTTTTGCTACAGTCTGGAAATTTGGCTTCAATATTGGCTGTCCTCACTACAGCTGTGCTGGATTTTAATTCTCCTGATTCTGATCTTTCCTGGAGAACTGATTGGGAAAAGAAGCTATTTTATTTTTTTAGAAGCGAACAACAAAACCTTATCATTATCCATAATTTTTGAAAATGTTTTTTTTGTTTGTTTAATTAACAAACAGAGATCATAAATGCTTGGACATTTTTTTTTTGCAGTTTAAGGAGGAGTGGGGTCACTTTTAACAAGCTTTTAAACTCGCTCTAAACATTCTCAGTAGCATCCTCTACCTGCCTGCTGAAGAATTGAAACTTACCACAGCTCAGAACAATTTACTGTAATATTTCTGTTTTTTTCAAGTAATTCTAAATCATGTGTCCGTTTGTGTGGAAATGCAGTAAAAGTGGGATAGGTAAGGTCACTGTATAGCTCAGAAAGCAGTGAAGCTGGTTAGGTAGTATGTCAAATTTTTGAATGTTCCAATTTCAATAGTGTTACCAACACAAGTATGTGAGACATTTCCGAGTAAATCCACACAGTCTTATACTTCTATTGGCGTGGGGATATTAAACATAATGAATTCCATAGCCCCTTGCTCTAACCATACCCATCACCAACACTTACCCTAAATATGTAGCAAGTATACACACACACACCTGAACAATTGTTTACTTCCTTGGGGAAACTTCATGGCACATGGATGAAGCACAAAAACCCAAATCTTTTATTAATTTAACTGTTTTTCATCTGAGCCGCACGGTGGCATAGTGGTTCACACGTCTGCCTCACAGCAATAAGGTCCTTGGGCTTGGGTGTTTCTGTGTGAAGTTGGCATATTCTCCCTATACTTGCGTGGGTTTCATCTGGGTACACTAGTTTCCTCCCACAGTCCAACGACATACTCATTAGGTTAATTGGCTGTTTCAAATTGCTCCTAGGTGTGAGTGGAAATGGTTGCGTGTTTTCCTTTGATGGTCTGTTAAGCTATTCGGGGTGTACCCTGCTTTTGCTCGGTGTGAGCTGAGATAGGTTCCAGCCTCCCCGAGACCCTAATAGAAAGATTAAGTTTTTAAGCAAATTGAGTGAGTGTCATACAGTGGCCAACATTTTAGCACCTACATAAGAACATGATACTACACAATTTTAATTTATTTTTTAACAAAACAAACAGAACCCTGATATCTCCACAGAAATAGAATGAAATATTACCTATTCGGCTAATAGAAACATTAAATCATATGTAAAAAAAAACAAGACTTGGGCTGTTTAATTAAAGCTGACTCTCTAGGAAGTAAAGGAGAGTGGAAATAGTTTGCAGATTGCCAAATCATTACTGAACATATTTTTGTAATCATAAATGATATTGGCTATTTATATACATTTTTTATTTGCTTAGTTGTCCCTTTTTTACTTTAATGTCTCACATATTCAAATTCTGGTCCTCACTATAATGTATCTAGTATATTTACAACCCTTAGAAATTTTAAAGCACAACCTCAAAAATCAGAATTCCTTAACTTGAATTAAGACACCATCTGCTGGCAGAAACGGTTCAATACTTCTCCATATGTTTCCATTGTACATTCAGACTTGAACATTTCAGTACACTATCTGGAAAGAGTGTCCCTGTGCATCTTTAAATGTTTTTAACTTTCTGAAGGGGATCCATGAAATGGAATCTGTATGTTTGCTGTTTTCTTCTAAAAAGCACCCTTCAAAAGGGTCACATGCCGGGATAACTGTGACACATTAAATTAATTTTGTAGTTGACTTAATAATAGAAATAAATATTTCACTTATGGAAAATTTAAATAATTAAAATTGTATTTTTATATTTAAAAAAATAAGTAATTTTCATTGCATGAAGAGGTTTCCCAGAATTCCACAAAAAAAAGCCCTCTCCAAAGGTACTGAGAAGGCAAAGCCAATTCATTTGTTTTGATATAAAACTAAAGATATCTAAATTTCAGATAAAAAAATTAACACCAAAAAACAGCAGATAATGACTGAAGCATTGTGAGAACTGTGAAGAAACCATGACATCATCAAACTCCTCAGGACGGGGTGAAAATATTGCAATCCATAATGAAGCAAAATTTGTATTTGCACTGAAAAATTGGAATTCGCAAAGAAATATAGAGATGAGTCTACCAAAGAAATGAAAAGAGTGGAGAAAGAAAGGATCTCCCCATGAGCTCGAATTCAAATGTCTTCACCCTATAGCAAAAAAAAAAAACCCCATAAGACTATTATATTTTTTTGCAGAGGATTGTGTGTACGGTAGATGGTGTGTTCATTGGAGGGAAAAGTGCAATAAAACCACTGATGTGTTTTTAAATCCACAACATTGAGAAATACAACATTCTCTTTTATTATTGTATTATATTGATAAATGTCTTCCATCTGAAAAGAAAAAAAATACAACATGAAAAAGAATAAACTATAAATATGTACAAGTGAATTCACACATTTCTCCAATTTGTATAATCTCTCTTTACATCACATGGGTTAGAATTTTAAGTCTGGTTCTTCAGAAGTTCCAAAACTCACCCATATCAGTACACATAGAACCCTGTTTAGGATTAGAATATCTGTAGTGAGGGAATGCAAACAATGCCACTCTTGGTCAGTGTGTTCAAAACAACCTCTTAAATACACTAAAAACAGCTACCCCACCGAGTACTGCTCTGAATCACAGCACAAGACACTCGTGATGCAACACATGATGATTAAATATCATTCCTGTGTCCTTTTTAAACCTGTGACACTGTTTAAACCTGTGGCCTGATAACAGATGAACTGTATGTACTTGGATGAAGCAATGCAGGAATCAGTACAGGCATGTCGGAGTGTTTAACCTCCGCACTGGAGTCCCTCACTGGCAGTGAATAAGTGCTGCTTTATTTATTATTTCTGTTCTAATTAAATCACCTGCACTCAGTCTGTCACTTTCTATACACACCTCTTTCAACAAAGTTAGCCAATAAATTTCCTTGTCTGGCCAGCAGGAGGCACTGTTATTATAATTTAGTGATGATCCTTTCAAACTTATTTTTGAGAACTCTGATGTCTTGGTAATTGACTGTTTCATTAGTTTGTGCACTATGACAGTAGAAATGTGAGCTATTAAAGCAATAATTAAGATTTTTAAGTAATTTGCTATTGACTTAGAGTGCATTTTTGCATTCTGATGCACAACTGTCTACCATCAGTCTACATATCTACCTGTATCATAATACAGGCTTTCTGAGTCGAAATTTATTTGAAATCTGACCAACACACTGAACTTTTTCAGTGCCTGTACAGCTGCTGCTTTCGTGACAAACTAATGAAACAGTAGACATCAGTATCATCAATGTTGTCTGAAGGTTTGTGATTAAAGGAACAGTTCTGACAAAAAGAAATGGATTTTCTCTTCACCCTAACATAGTCAGTCGAACAGTGCAGAAGGTTCATTATCCTTCACAGTCATGAAAGAATTGAAGCCTGTGAGGAAACCCGAGGTGTGAGGTGGGAAAACAAGAGATAGGACACATACATTCAGAACCCATAGGAAAGCCATAAAAACATAGTACGTACTTACACAGTACCAAATTATAAGGGACCACCTTTCTACCAAATGCTATTTTAATGTCGTTTTGATTCATTTTATTTTTTTGTCGTATTTTAGAGTCCACCATACACACTTGTTCATTTCACAGCAGTGATAGCACTGAATAGTCCCTTTATTTGGTGGAACTTGATTCTATGTAGAAAATTACAACAGACCGTTTCCTATTAAAGAGGGATCTTCTATTCAAGGAGAATTTCTCCTCTGCCAAGGAGGTTGTGTTTACCTCCAGTTTGATTGTTTGTGTGAGCTGTCCAGGGTGTACTACCGCCCTCGCCCGGAGTCAGCTGAGATGTGCGCCAGCCTCCCCGTGACCCTAATTAGGATTAAGCAGCTTAGAAAATGAATGAATGAATGATTGTTTGTGCGATTGATGACACGATTGCACAAAAAAAGTTTTCACCAAATTTCTTTTGAGAAAAAAAAGAAAGAGGGGGTTTGAACAAGGAAAACTTCATTAGATTTTGGACAGATCCAGATTAAATTCTGGATACCGTATTTTTTTTTACCCCCAAAAGATTATTTGCCATTGTGAGATTTTTTTTGGTAGTGTGGTATTAGAGCGGGCCCAGCAGGGAGTGTACTTTAATTTGTTTTGCTAGGCAGAGGTTTGCGCTCTTTTTTGGTCATTTTTTTTTAGCTGCTCATGCAATACAACAGTGCGTTTGTGTATAAAGCGCATTTTAAAACAATATTTAAAAAAAAAAACAGCCCAAAAGAATGAAGCTGCAACTAAAAAAGCTATTTTGCTTTTTCATAAGATGCAAAATATGTCCTGGATGACTGACTATGTTTGGTGAAAGTGTTTAATGGGCAGTGGTGGCTCACTGGTTAAGGCGATGGGTTACTGACCCGAAGGTCAGCAGTTCAATCCCCACTAGCACCACTGTTGGGCCCTTGAGCAAGGCCCTTAACCCTCAATTGCTCAGTTGTATAAAAATGATAACTGTAAGTAGCTCTGGATGAGAGCATCTGCCAAATGCTGAAAATGTAATGGTGTACATTTCACATTTGGCTGAACTGTTCTTTAAAAACCATGCATCACTGTTTAATGCTTATTAGCTTTTTTGCACTGTAACCCACACTGCATTCTGTGTTCATAAATAATTAGTTTGCAAACACTTAAAAACTATACATAGTGAACTTCTAAAATAATTCTGCAGCCAAGACAACAAAAGGACATAATTAGCAGTAGAGAACACAAGCGCTCGCACACACACCCTACTTAATACTAGTCTCCATTTGGTGAAGTAGCAAAAAAAACAAAAAAACAACAACAAAAAAAAAAAAAAGCATTTAATCTCCATTATTTACTTTAATGACCTGAAACTAAAGACAGCAAAAGCACATAAGACAGACTTTCCTTTTGCTTTGTAGTGCTCATGTCATCAATTAAAAGACACTTTTTTTTTTTTTGGAAAATGAGCATCTCTTCAGCCATCATCAACAACAAAGTATATTAGACAGGCACCCCTCAAAGAAACACTTCAACATGTTTCAAGTAATTACAGAGCAAAAAAACCCAAAAACCCTTAAAAATATTATTCTAGCAACCTGTATCACATCTGGCTTAATATTCATTTGTAGCCTCCGTCACCAAACATACAGTAAGTAAATAAAAATAACTAGTATTTGTTCCACATAACTCTATATAAAATATATATTTTAAATGATACAGAGCCACCCCTTCAGGTAGATCATATCCTCAAAGCAGGAGTGTGCAAAAGGTTTTGATTCGAGAAAAGGGTTTTGTTCTCTGCCTTCAGACACATCACGAATTCTCAAAACTCTTGATCATCCAAACACACAGATTAACCCACATGTCCCCACTGCAGGTGGCTTAAATAATCATCATCCATTTGGCTTAAACCAAAATAAAGGCTAATAGTACATAAATAATAGAAAGAATTAATAATATTTTCCTTTAAAGACAAACGAAACAAAAATCCCTTAAAACCTGAAGAAAGGCTGAGCTGAATCGCTGCAGTTCTGGTACAGCTTGTCTGAGGTTTGTTTAAATACACTGCAAAAACATCAGCCAAATCTGTGGCCTTGCTTGAGTATCATTCATTTTAACATCGAATCTAAATCTAGGCTATTGAATTAATCACATGATGACAGACTTCGGACTTCACTACTTCTGTTGGAACATTATAGCATTTGCATTACACGATAGTGACGTCTTAAATTCTGTGTACAAAAAAAACAAAAAAAATCTGAACAAAACCAAAAAACCATGGAACATAAACACTGTAGCCTTTGCACAAAATGTACAATTCTATTAGATCAGATCAGATCAGCTGGAGGTCCTCGTCATGACGAGGACACGGTTAAAACGAAAACGAGCTTAGATATCACAGCTTAACGCTTCCAATAAATACTGTAATATAAATGTATAGAAACGTACGGAACAATTAGTTCAAACTGTTTTTTGAGGGGGGGGGTTAACTAGCTATTTAAAGGTGCTTTAGAAATTAGACACAATACAATAAAATCCATTTGGATTTAGATGTAAAGCCAAAGAGAATCCAAAGATGGTAAATGGTTCAATAAATAATTTACTTTAAAGTCATTTTATGTACAAGTCGAGTCCTGGGTGAACTTGAACTGAACTAGGAATGATATTCAAACAGTATACTATAATATAATACAGCGTATTATTATATTATAATATAATTAAATATTATAAGTTGAGTTTTTAAAAATGACACTATGAATGGAAGAAAAGAAACCCATTAAAAATATATATATATATATATGTAGCAGAAAACATAGCAAAGGTTAAAATCTTTCACGGACTCAGTAACTTCACAGAACCTCAGAACTCGGAGCCTCCAGCTTTAAGACAAGCAGCGAACCTGAACTGCGAAAAAATCTTGCCATCACATACAGAAAGAGTGAGAAATGCCATAAACCTCAGGTTGTGGGGGTGATTTTTAGAGGTAATGTGAAGAGATGTAATATTTGCTGAATGTGCTGTAAATAAAGTACTTAGTTCTTATTTTCATACTTAAATAAACCTAAATCTCATACGTTAGAGCTGTTTATAACCTAGCTCCTATCCAGTGTACTGTTGGCATGTCTGGTTACCACAGACAAAAACTTCTCTGTTCTGAAAAACAAAGAGAAAACCTGTTTATTACAAATTCTAATAAAATAGAAGCCTAAGGGCAGTTTCAGGAAACTACTACAGTAATAATTAATTTGCACTAAATGTATTACAGTGTGTGTGTGTGTGTGTGTGTGTGTGTGCGTGTGTGTGTGTGTGTGTGTGTGTGTGTGTGTGTGTGTGTGTGT
>JAOUQZ010000004.1:7139786-7165234 GCA_028564935.1 Neosilurus hyrtlii
CACACACACACACACACACACACACACACACACACACACACACACACACACACACACACACACACACACAGTAGAGCGGTAATGGAACTGCCCTTCATGACCCTAACAGTGACACAATCTACCAAGTCCACCATCTTCACCCAGCACTTACAAATCATTTTTAAAGATGAATTATTTATAGGTGATTGGTGCTTCTTTATTACTGGTTGCATTTCAGTTCTGACTCACCTTTCTATGTAGAACCTACCCAAGGTACATAGTTATCCCATGACTTTTATTGATATGTATTATTTAACTAACAGATAATAGTTTTGTTGAAGTTAATAAAGTCAGTCAAATACATCAAAGTGCAAAGAAAATTAGTTAATTAAATTTTTTATATATAAATATTGTTAATTAATTTAAAATTTAGTCTCAGTTGCTAGTTCCTGATGACGTATAATGCTTAAAGTTAGCCATTTCGTGAAAGTTAGCCACTGAAAGTCACTGAAAATATATTTTATTAGTATATATTATACGGGAATGGAGGGCTCTGACTGGTCCTCTCTCTGGGGATTAAATCACAGACGGACACTCACGGTTGTCATGATCAGTTGGAGCAGGTGGCGTCATCATTATCCCATGTTAAAAGAGCAAAGGTTCTGTATAGTATATATTAAAACTCTGAAAGAGTTCAAAAGAGTGCTTATGCTCGAGCAACTTACCTGACTTGCATCGGTAGTGGATACAATATGCAAAACTCTAAAACTCTTGACTTATTTTGCTTTTTACATTCCTAAAATAATTATTCCCCTTGTGCTTGATGGATGTCTCAGAGATGAATTATTAATAATAGAACAATTTTTTACTTGTTTCATTTCTGAAGCCTCACTCACACAGGAAGTGACAAGCACCAAGTGACCATCCAAAGTCAATGATTGCAAGTGAAATGAGTGGAGAGAGGCATGTAAAGCGATGTAAAGTGGGCGGGATTGGAGTTCAGCTGATTATGACTACGATCAATTACCAATCAGAACTTAAAGATAGCGTTGATTGACAGAGGATTACAAACACTGAATTCGCAAGTACAAAAAGGAAACAATAAACAGGACTTTAATTAAATCTGTCCACATCAACATGGAAGAGGAGTTTATTACGGCCTTGTCTAAATTTCCTGTGCTTTACGACTGCAGACAGACGTTTTGCAAGGAGAAAGTATGTTGTTTGTACCTGAGCCTACAGACTGGAGCTTATCCCAGTTTCTGTAGCGTGAAGCAACTAGGAGCTCAACTCCATGTGGATGGGACATTAGTCCAACGCAGGTTACCTTCCAAGCATTTTTACTGGCATCCATTTATACTCCTGGGTGGACAAAAGCACACTTGTGATTAAGACCTTGCCCAGGGGTCTTAGTATGGTCTAATGGGGATTCAAACCCACGACCTCTTGATTTACAAGGATAATAACCGGAAACACTATGCTTGGGTCCATGGTCGGCATTTCCTGTGAGCATTTATTTTTACATTTGACTCTTTTTCCAGTTCATGTTGATAGTAATGATGAAAATAAGCTATATACGATGACAATATGGACTAAAATAAACTCAAATATGTTAATGACAATAAAAGCCCTCACAGACCTAAGGTAAGGAACTAGCACGATGCTGCCAACAGGAAGTTACCTAGGCAACTAGATCTGACAAGTGAAGCAATTTGCCTCTCTCATCAGGCGATTCATGTGTTGCTCAGTGGCAAAGCGATTTGCTTGTTGCTTGTAGCTTACTGTGTGAACACCCTAGAGACTATTCAGCATCATCCACCAAGTCGAAGGCAAATAACTGTTAGATATTGTATATGTAAACAGATGGGCATCTATTAGAAGATAATGCTAAAAAAAATCTGACTGGTGGGACAATCATCAAAGTTACCATACTAGCACTCTTGTAAGCTCATCATTATGTGAGTACTGGTGGTTTGACATGTCGTTGTGCTCTGATGTGCCATCCATGTCACGGTTTATCTCCTGTCACACCAACACACAATGATCATTTGACGAGTTCAATATATAAAAAGTGACCTTCTGACCTTGAAACAAGGTCAAGGTGTACTATACAATCCCACCTATTTGCCATCCAGAGGAACCTAAACAAAAACTTGTTCACATGAAATTAACCCCAGTACTATCAGCTTGTCTGCCCTATTGACCCAGAACAGAAAATCAATGTGTGTGTTTGTTTGTATGTGTGTGCACTAATAAAACAGCAGGCTGTAAACGTAATGTTCAACGTGTTCATCTCATTTGGCATTTGTGTGTGACGGACAGCGGTGAAGGGCATTGCCATGCTACATCGGTGTAACATCCATGAATGCAGCTTATTAAACTGCCCAAACCACTTCTTTATGCCAATGCTCTTTCTGTCCAGTACTCACAATTCACTCACAACTCTGATGAAACACCCTCTACTCATGAAAATGATATTAATGTTCATTTACGCACTTATATAATGTTGCAGTTGTATTTGCTGTGCAATCTTTACTTTCTCTGAATGTGTGTGTGCGTGTTTATTCTAACTTTACAGATATTAATCATTTACCCAGCAGGCATCCAGATGCACTATTAGGATGGAGACTGCCAGCTGGGACCAAGTGTCAGTGTGGGAGACAAATTTGTTTTCCTTCCTGCACACACTGTGTAATATATCAATACTCTTACGCATATTTAAAATCTCTCTGTGTGTCTGCCTGTGATACATAACTTCTGTGCTTGTCAGTCCCAATTATTAGAGGTGTAGCTTGTGTGCCTGCCAGGTTCAGTGAAGGTATGGCCTCCGAGTGTGTCAGTACAAGTGAAGTCCTCTGACTGTCAGCCCTAATGGAGGAAGTGTAGCCTTTGTGTCTGTCGGTCCCAAGGGAAGAGGCAGGGCTCTTGTGTCTGTCAGTCCCAATAATGGTCTATCCTGTGTTCATGTCACTCATGCTTTGCTTCTGTGCCTGTTAGTAGCAGTGGAAAAGGTGTGGTCTCTGTGTTTGTCAATCCCAGTGAAGGGGGTGTGGCCTCTGTGCCTGTCAATCTCAGGAAAGGATGTGAGGCCTATGTCTGTCTGTGCCAGAAGAAGAGGTGTGGCTTTAGTGCTTGTCCCAGTAGGAGAGGTGTAGCCACTGGGCCTGTCCAAACCAGTAAAAGAGGTGTATCCACTGTGCTTGCCCCTGTCAGTAAAAAAGGGTGTCAATTCCAGTAAAACAGATGTGGCATCTGCACCTGTCAATCCCGGTACAGAAGGTGTTAACTCTGTGTCTGTCAGTCCCAGTAGAGACCTCCTTTTACTGTGGCCTCTGTGCCTGTCTGTTCCAGTGGAAATGCATGGCAGGGGAAAAGCTGTGGACTCTCTACATGTCAATCCCAATAAGGGAAGTGTAGCCTCAGTGCCTCTCAGTCTCTGTGGAGGTGTGGCTTTTGTGCCTGTCAATCCCAGTAAGGAAGGTGTGGCCTCTGTGCCTTTTATCCCAATAAAACTGGTGTGGTTTCAGTGCCTTTCAATCCAAGTAGAATAGCTGTGGCCTTTGTACCTGGTAATCCAAATTAAATAGTTGTGGCATCTCTGCCTTTTAGACTCAATTCTGTGGACTGACCGCAACGTCTGACTCAGATATGGGACCCCAATGATGATGATGATGATGATGATGATGATGATGATGATGATGATGAAAGGAGGAGTGGACTCTGCGCCTGCCAATATTAGTAGAGGAGGTGTGGCCTCTATGCATCTCAGGCGCAATTAAGGAGACGTAGACTTTGTACCTGTCAATCCCAGTAGTGGTGTGGCGTCTCGGCATGTCTGTGCCAGTGAAAAAGGCATGGCCTCTGTGCCAGTGAAAAAGGTGTGATCTCTGTGCTTGTCAATCCAAGAAGTGAAGCTGTGGTCACTGTGCCTATCAATCCTCATAGAAGAGGTGTGGTCTTTGTGCTTGTCAATCCCAGTAGAGGAGATGTATCCTGGTATTCCCAATAAAGGAGGTGTGACCTCAGTGTGTCTCAGACACAAAAAGGAGGAGTGGCTTCTATACCTGTCCGTCCCCATAGAGAAGGGCCTGTCAATCTTATGTGACTGTGAATCCCAATAACGGAGGTGTGGCATCTGTGCCTGTGAATCTGACTACAGGAGGAGTGGACTCCACATTCCTGGTGGAGGATGTGGCCTCTGTGTCTATCAGTTCCTAAAGACGGAAGCATAGCCTCTGTGCTTATGGGTCCCAATAACAAAGAGGTGGCCTCTCTGCATATTAGTCATACTAGAAAAGGCTTCCAGATAAAGAGGTGTGGCTTAAATTTATCCATAAAGAAAGACACAAACCACTAGCAGATATAATATGATAGGCTGACTAAGCTAATTTATTTAGCCTAATATTCATCAGACAAATCTAAGAGCCTTTATAGTAGAGCTTATTTTTGTGGTACTTGTTATATGTCAAATAGAGACTTTACACTCCATAGGCATGACAATGGTGAAGAAGGGAAACAATCGGCACTCGTCATTATATAACAAGTGAGTTGCTTTGACTGCCTACCCAGATCAAGGTCGTTTGCTGAAGCCCTGCCTACACCCGAGCGTGTTTCAGAGTGTGTGTAGGAGTATGTGCGATGCTCTGCATGCTTCTACGTGGGAGTAGACTTACACTATGTGCCTGGGACTATATGTGAGTGAGTGTAGACTACTGTCTCAGTGACAGTCTTCCTTGGTTTTGTGTGAGGGTTTTATGTATGCATGTGTCACTCACTGCCTCAGAAGCTGTCTTCCTTGTTTCCAACTAAGCTGGCTGTTAGGTGGCTCAGGAAGGGCCTCATTTTCATTGCCATCATCTAATGGGGGGGGTTTGGGGGTTTGGGAGAGAGACAAAGTTCATTAGTAAAACCCACACACAAGCTCACTATCAATGAAATGTTGAACCCGAACACTATATCAGGTATGGGGGGAAAAATAAATAATAATAAAAAAACACTACATTGTTGTTGCCTTTCTCATCATTGACATCATTTTTCTCAGGTGTTCACCCTTGGGGACAAAAAAAATCCATGTGGTATATTGTAGCAGAGCAATCGTGAAGTGTGTACCTGAATCATAGCTTGGTGCTTTCATGTCTCCCTGCAGGAGTTCAGTCCCATACTTTAGCTTGTGGTATTTTGCCCTGAGGAGAGAAGGGAAAAAAAAGTAAAAAGGATTTTCATGCTTCCGTTGCCACAGTTACTATGTTACCTTGAATTTCGAGACTGAATTTATATGCTCAAATAATATGACACACACGGCACTGAGGTCTAACTCAGCAGGAAAGCAAGCTGAGCTCATTAGATAAGTAATTTTAAAACATACAATATATAAGCGGCGACTGAAAATAATAGCACCTTAACATATATGCTTCATTTCATTTAAACTATAGCTTTCAGCTGGTGGTTAATGGGATGACTAACCCTCAGACCCCTGCACAGCAAAAGAACATCAGGACAGCAGACTGAACAGCTTACCCACCAACCATTCAAATTCCAAGTCCGCTGGTCTTCAGATATACAAAAAAAAAAAAAAAAAAAGAAAGAAAAAAAAAGAAAGAAAAAAAAACCCATTTTCTTAAGTCATGATGCATTGGGCTAATTTCCTTGCGTCTATTGCAATGTATATTTTCATTCACACTCATATTCACACCTAGGTGTGATTTGGTATAGCCAATTAGCATAATGTGCATGTCTGTAGAAGAAACCTGAGCACCCTGAGGAAACTCACACAGGAAAAGGTAGAATATGCAAACTCTCCACACTGAAACACTCAGGGACTCGAGACTTGGTCATGGGACTCGAACCCAGAACCTGCTGTGAGGTCAGAGTGCCAATCATTACACCACCATGCCACTGATATGGAGGACAGCAAGTGTTAAATAAATATTGCGAAATGTAGGCATCAACTTGTGCTGGAGTGATGAAAAAGTACAGTAAACTACACCTATTTCAGCAACCTGCCAAAGATGAGAACTTCATCTGATTTTTTTTTAATTCGCCAACATAGATTTTTACTCCCATTAAGCAAGTGGCAATTGCCAGTTTTGAACATGTAAGATTTTATTCAAAGTATTTTTCACCTGGTAGACTCTACAGCGTTTGCTCTTTTAATAACACAGCAAGTAATGAAAACTTTATTGAACTAGAATTTTTGCCCTCCTCTTCCCCTCCCTACTAAGAATACAATCTTTTTGTTTCCATGACAACCCACAGCATACTTATCAGTCATGTGCTGGCATTATGTATATGATGAGAAAAAGACAGTGCTGACCTTGTTGTTGTATCTTAAAGAAAAAAATTAAAAGTGATGCTGCACAACAAGCTGCTCAAAAAAAGTAAAAGGTGATGTTCATGTTTCTACTGCCTCATATGCCACAAAACTCAATCCTTGACCGTGTGTGTGTGTGTGTGTGTGTGTGTATATGTATGTATGCATACATACATACATACATACACACACACGCACACTGTTCTACTCCTAGGATCTCATATACAGTGACCTCAAAGTCACCATGGAAAATTAAAAAAAAATTAATTGGTCATAACTCATTCTAGGCTAAAGTAAGAATTTTTTTTTATTATTGAGAGTTACACAATTTTTTTCCTCTTTTTCGGAAGCTGGAAGTAACATACCGCTATACTAGTTTTGCTAGCAAACCGAAAGTTTAGACTAAGACCACAGTGACAACCCACGGTGTATAAACCAGTTCCCAGGAAAGATAGGACATGAACTGTGGTATTATAGCAAATCCAGCAGGGAGCTGTGTCCTTTTTTGGCTTGACAGAGGGTTGCACTCTTCGAGTGACTTTCTAGTTGGTTATGGATAGGCAGGGGAACAGTAAACTTTGACCCAACGCTCATCATAGCAGTTTATTGCAAGGAACGTTTCAGGTGTTTTGACGAACCAAAGCACTTTGCTTCTTATAGACAAGTGAAATGTATTTCTCTTTTCTACTTTCCTCATCATTCAGTTTCAAAGCTAGTCAGAGTCTACTACTGCTATTAAATTTTTTTTGTTGTTGTATGAACATTACTTCTTAGCATCCCGTTGTATTTTTTATTTGCTCATGTGTTTGCTTTTATTAACAGGCCAAAATGGTACACACTGTACATTCAAAGATGCAAAACAGAGGAACAATTTAAATTTAACAATTGCATTAAGCAGTAGTTCAGCTTTATCAGTTCATAAATATTAATACTTTGTGTTTGACACCAAAAACTTCATTTTATTATTATATTAGGCTATTATTAGGCTATCATGCTAATGTGAGAATTTTCATACAGGTTTTTTATGTTTATGGTTTCGCTTGTTCTGAGATATTTTTAAAAGTGCCGTTGTGGACGGGGAAAAAAAATACATCGTCAAAAATATCTGTATGTGGTCTGTGCCTGTGCAAAGTGGTGAGTCGCCAGATGTGGAACTGTGAAATTGTGTATATAAAATAGAGCAGTTTTAGCAGGCACAGGGAGAAGCAGTGTGTTTCTGCTTTCACAGCAGGCCCTGTTGCATGAGCTCGATTTCTGTGGTCAATGTTTTTCCCAGTTTATACTTTGAATCAGTGGGAGCATATATAATTTCAGCCTGACCTGAGAGAATGAATGACTCATCCTCTCCTGAAAACAATGTGAGAAGAAAGATAAATACAGAACATGAGTGAGCGAAAGAACGGATCCTCTGCTACTAAAAAAGCGGGGGAAAAAACACCTAAAAAAAGCACAATAGTGCCAATGAAAATGCAACGCATTCATAGAAGAAAACACCAAAAAAAGATGATACAATAAAAAGTACTGTGTTTTTCACGAGCCGATAAACTAGTACACAGGAAGAGAAACAGTAAAGGTGGTTTGGTCAGCACAAAATTGATAAAATCTGCTGTATGCAGATTGGATTCCCAGGAAATTATAATGCTAATGAATAACTAGTGCTGGATCGAAGCATTACAGGGTGCTGAATCTGCTCGATATGTGTACAGTACACTAGTGCCATCAGCACAGACACCTCCACGCATCAGCGCTTACAACACCACTCTGTGTTGGTTTCTAAAACTAGACAAAATATGAAGCATCACACACATATAAACTCTCAGAACACACTTTCAGACAGCCTTTCTTCACTCATTTAATCCAACAACATGTTAACAGACTTACCTGCAGACAATGTACATCTGGAAAACTACACGTGAAAACCACTAGATGGCACATCAAAGTCAATATGCTTCTCCAAATTAAATTAAAGCAGTTTTATTCACAGACTGATGAGTTTTGTGCTGAGATTTAAACTCACAATCATGTAATCAATAGACAAAAGCTCACCAAAAAGCTTTTTTTTTTGTTTAGTTTTTTTTTTTTTTTTTACAAGACTGAGAGAGTAACTTACAGCAGCTCTGCATAATATTTTATGTTTAAGTGTACACTACACAGGAACAGCACAATCTAATTGGTTTGCTATTTCAGGATGATGGACATTGTACACCTCACAAACTCAGGATAATACTGTTCTTTTCTTACATTCCCATATGGACTAAAAACAATTATTCTTACTAGCTATTATTAACTATTATTCACTACAGGTTGAAATATTCTCAAAAAATATCAAAGCTCCAATAATGTTTTATAATTTACAATTAAAAAAATAATAATTTAGCCTTTTAAACACATTAACAGGTGACACGGTGGCACAGTGGTTAGCACGTCCGCCTCACAGCAAGAAGGACCGAATTCAATTCCCGGGCTCGGGTATTCTGTGTGGAGTTTGCATGCTCTCCCCTTACTTACTAACACGGGTTTCCTCCCACTCGCCAAAAACATGCCCAATAGGCTAACTGGCTGTTCTAAATCACCCCTAGATGTGAGTGTGAATAGTTGTATGAGTGTTTCAGCCCTGCAATGGTCCTGTGACCCTAATTAGGATTAAGCAGCTTAGAAAATGAATGAATAAGAACGAATGAATACACATAAACACAGCCACTGGTATGCCCATGAGTGCTGGATTCAGACCTTTCCTGCTTCAGAGCGTACTCCAGCATCTTGATCCTCCTCACCAAATCCTTCTTCAGGTTCTCCTGTCCTTTCCGCTCACCCTGCAGGAAGGCAATCTGAGCCTAAAAACACAAACACGTAACACTGTTAGTACTTGAACTAGGTGCAGGAACTACATCCAACTTGATACGGTTATTATTTGATATTTGCAGATTGCTTTAGGAAGTGTCTCAAGATGAACAAATGTTTTTCCAAAAATTTGAGAAAGTGGAACTGACAAAGTGATGACATGGGAAGTGACAATATATTTGTGAGCTTATGTTTCCATTCGTAAGCAACACTGTTCTGGACCATCTCGACATCCAATTCACTCCATAAGCTGGGATTTTTAAATTTTTTTTTTAGAAGAATATTTTTATGCCTTTTTTCCCTCCCACAGCATGACTTCTATCTCTGACTGCACACGCCCTCATCCAGAGACCAAACTGGTACACTATATTACCAAACGTTGTCCATCCCTCCTACAAGTGGTTCTTCAGAATTGTTTGTCTCTGTATATTTTCTCTATATGTAGCATTACATTTTCCATTCACTAGAACTAACAGTCCCACGAACATATTCAAGCATGCCCATGACGACAACAAGCAAGGACCATGAAGCCATTGGTTGTCAAGGCAAGTGTGTTGGTCACCACAGGACTGGGTATGCCCTGTTAAGTTGATTTTTTCATTGATATTTTCTTAGCAACCATTTTCATTGATATTTTCTTAGCAACCAACTCTGGTGATTGAGTTCTACTCTACTCGCCGTTGGACTTGACAGCTGCTTTTGACACTGTAAATCATGAGGTCCTCATCTCCAGGTTGAAGCAGTAGGTAATCATCACTAGCTCAGTTCTTAACTGGCTTAGGTTGTACCTCTTAGACAGAAGCTTCTGTGTCGTCACTGATACTTTTACTTCCACCTCTGCTGCTCCCCCCCTGGGGGTACCACAAGGTTCCATTCTTGGACCTCTTTTATTTTCTCTCTTCCTGCTTCCACTAGGCTCCATCTTTAGGAAACGCAATATTCCTTTACTTCCTATATCCGTACGTAGACAACTGTCAAATTTAGTGTCCACTAAAGCATATGGGCACATGCATCATTCAGCCTCTTCGTAACCGCCTTAGTAACATCCAATGTTTTTTTAATTTTAATGACAGCAAGACAGAAGTCATGCTGTTTAGAACAGACAACACCAGTAGGACCCCTGTCATGAACCTTTCCTCTTTGACACAGTATGAAAAAATTCTTAATTACAAATTTAGGTGTTAAACACTACATTCACACTGCAAGCCGAGTGGCCTAAATCTGATTTTTTTCCAGATCAAATTTTTTTCGAGTGGCTGTTTACATTATGTTAGAGAAGTGACCTATAACAGACTGCAGTGTGAACAGTTTGAGGCCCCAGTGTGGCACACATGCGCCATAGAAACACGGGTCTGACGTGGCACGGTGTTTACGGAAGTGTAAATACACAGAAGTCGGTGGCAAACGTGGCAAAATGAGTCAGCAGATGATGAGGAGGAGAAGAATGAAGAGAAAGAGAGCCAAAACTCTGGTTGTGGCTTTTTTGGAGCAATAGCTGCTACCTCTGTAGAGAAGTCTGTATGTATGTATTCCTTTTGTCTTTGGGGGCTCCCGCCTTCACATAATTATAACGAATGTCTACCAAGTGACGTCAAGGTCATATTGAATTCTGATACAGATCACATTGTTCAGATTGAGGTGGCATTTCAAAAAATCTGATCTGTATCCAATTTAGTACCACATATGAAAGTCGCCCAGATCCAACTTGAAAATATCGGATTAGATGTGTTTTTTGGTGTTCACACTGGCATGAAAAAAACAGACATGCGTCACATAAGGGGAAAAAAATCTGATTCAGGCCTCTTGGGCTTGCAGTGTGAACGTAGCCAAAGTGGACGCTTGTTTAAAACTTAACAGTCATGTGAACTCTGTGGTCAAATCCTGCTTTTTTCAGCTGAGGTAATTGGCAAAAATCAAGTCAATTTTATAAAGAAAAAACTTAGAAACAGTGATCCTTATAGCTTCCAAACTTGACTACTGTAATGCACTACTGTTTGGGATCAGTCAGACCTCCCTCTCTCGCCTTCAGCAGGTGCAAAATGCTGCAGCCCAATTTTTAACAGGTACATGGAGGAGAGGGCATATTACTCCAGTTTTGCTGCTGATGCTTCACTGGCTTCCAGTGAAATTTTAAATTGATTTTAAAATTCTTTTATTTGTTTTTAAGTACTTTAATGGTGCTGTGCCATTTTATATGCAAGAAATGGTGCATCCATTTGAGCCATCTCGCTCTCTGAGGTCATCTGACCAGAGGCTTTTTAATCATTCCAAAGACTTGAACAAAACAGAGGTGCCAGAGCTTTTTCAGTTGCTGCTCCGAGACTCTGGAACCGACACATATCAAACGGGCTTCTTCACTCACTGTTTTTAAATTGCTTTTAAAAACATACTTTTACTCCCTGGCCTTCTCCTCAGCCTAAGACACTGACAGTGATTTTATTTGTTTTATTTCTTAGACTTTTTTTTTTTACTACTTTTATCACTGTTTTATCTTGTGCTTTTTGCTTATCTTCCTTTAATTCTGTTTTACCGAGGAGCACTCTGGTCAGCATTGCTGTTGTTTTTACAGTGCTTTATAAATAAAGTGGTATGGTATAGTATGGTATGGTTTGGTTTGGTGGAAGAACTCAAGTGTACTGCACAAAGACCCGACCTCAATTCCAATCAACACTTTTGGGATGAACTGACTGTACCCTAGACCTTGAGCAGAAATTCTGCCCAGAAGAGTGGAGGTTCTTATCATAACAGCAAAGGACTAAATCTGAAATGAGATGTTCAACAAGCACGTGTTATGGTCAAGTGTCCACAAACCAAATACAGTATTAGTTCCTCCATCTTCTTATTGTCCCACAATTCTGTTTCCTGTATTTTAAAATAATCAAAACTCAGAGGCGCTCTTGTAAAAATAATGGTGTTACTGTAACATGTTTATGGCTGTACCTAGATTAACCAATCAGCAATAGTGTTGCTATCTGCATCACCAAGGTCCAGTAATTCAAACAAGGGGTAAACACCCGGTACCCTAAGTACTGAGCTGGTAGGTTTGGGATCGAGAGAACTACTTCATAAATGAGCACTCCACTATCATGAATGCATGCTACACAAGCTTAACTTAATGAGCTGTTGCAATTATTTAATTCCCATGTCTTTCTTTCTTTTCACTTTATCTTAGTGTGGCTTTCTAGGCTGTTTTAGAGTAAAAAGATTTAATGCTACAAGATTTCCTAATTTAAACATGACCTTCCTGCATGCAATGTTGTTTATCTTGACACTGGTGAATTCTTTATTCTGTTTGGTCAGAAGGTGCTGATTCAGATCAAGTGTGTTTTACTGGATTTGCTCTAACACGCCAGAATGTTTAATTCAGTTCATTTGAACACAAAGTTTTTAGAGGGAAAAAAAAAATATCACGTTTCATCACTCATCCTTAGTGACTTTGTCAGGCTCAGATGGTTGCAGGTTTCCCCAACAGTACAGTTACACAATGATCAAACCAGCACCATTGCATAACCACTGAGCCTCGAGCTGTTCTGCCATTACTGTCACATATGGGATCACCACTGGTTTTTGCTTAGACAGCGATAAGAGAAAAGGACAACCGATGTCTAAGTGAAAGAGCGGTGGTGATCCCATATGTGGCAAGTGGCGGAATAGCTGATGTGCTTATTTTCCAAACACCATGTCTCTGTGGCTTTAAAGCCATAAAACACACCATGCCAGAAATTGGCCACCACAAGGATTGATTCTTCCATCAAAAACAGACCAACATAGTGTACGCTGATAAGTGGTACACAGTTGGGGTAACCGTGAACAGTTACCTGTCTCTTCATATTGCTAATCTTTCTTGCTCATGTTGATTGCAACATCAGAAGCATTTGTCCACAAAAGTCTCTCAGATACCTTGAGATGTTCAGTCCTGTGTCATCTCAAGGCTAAGGTACTGTAACTCACCACTGGCTTCCTGTAGCTGCCCACATTAGATTCAAAATACTGAGGCTTGTCTACCAAAACAAAAATGTACATTTACATTTGGCAAATGCTCTTATCCAAAGCAACTTACAATTATATTTTTTTTATACAACTGAGCAATTGAAGGATAAGGGCCTTTCTTCAAGGGCCCAACAGTGGTGATAGTGGGGATTGAATCGCTGACCTTCGGATCAGTAACCCATCACCTTAACCATTAAGCCACCACTGCCCTGGTGCCAAGCATTATCACACCCTGCACTGCACCATGCTCCCTACGATGCTTCGGCACTGCTCAACTAGTCCATCCATCTATCAGGTTACAAGGAGGACACGCACCTAAACTCTTCTCTATTCTGACACCGAGGTGAAGGTGTCTGGACAGCTGACTCACTGCATGGCTTCAAAAGACAATACCTATCTCTTTCTAAAGCACTGGGATTAGCACTTTCAGTATTTATTCTCATATTTACTTATTTCAAAATGTATCTGCCAAGAGATTTTAGACTGATGATATTCTCGGCCCTAGTGAACCAGTATCAGCATGTATTCACTGATAGACTTCAAAGCGCTTGTGTAAGTCACTCTAAATAAGGATGTCTGCCAAACACCATAGATGTAAATAATAAGTGCCAAGAGGACTGATTTAAATTACATATTGCTGAAACCAAACAGTCACTGGCAAAGCAAGACACAGAAGAGCTACCTCATCAGGCCAGGACTCCGCAGTCGATATGCACCTACAGGCCAGTGGCCACCCCTTCAAGGATGCAGTTAGGCACATCACGGATAGGGAGAACCACTGGTTTGAAAACATCCAGCAACAAAATTAACTAATTTTAATTCTGGATGTCCGGTCATTAAACACCTGCACGCACCCACACAGGTGTCTGCTGGAATGCAAAACAAAAAGTGTCTCGGTGTGTGAATCATACCCCCATCATACATAAGACTTTTTGCTTCTTGACGTTCAAGAACTGAAATTTATATTACTTAATATTTAGGGTAAGTAATAGTGGGATACACTAAGAGCTCACCATGAAAGACTAGCATTAGTGTTAGTATCAGAGTTCGAATGTGTGAAGCGTTGTCTTCAGCAAATATAATCAGTCACGTACAAAAGTCAGTGACACACACAAACACACTGATCAAAACCTCTCGAGGTCTCTTTCTCACTGTTACATCACTCAATAAGCGTAGGAGTGCAGATTTATCTTTCTGTCCTAATCTGTGGCATGAATAGTTAAGAAGAGAGAGAATAAATGAGAAGTAAATAAAGTTAGAAGCTAATTTTCACCATGCGATAGAGTATTACTGATTTATCATCTGTCATTCATCTTTTGATCTCAAACCTGAAAGTAAACAAAAACAAAAGAAATTTGTTTTAATACTTTCGGAGGGGACTCTATATTATATTATTGTAATACATTTGACAGCATACGATACCAAGTGATAATCGGAGCAGCATTATGATGAGGAGGAGCCAAAGATTAATAATGGACTGTTTTGCGGGCAACTCTCATTATTCTAATATTCTGACACGGCAGAAGTTGATAAGGCTGCGGTGAATAAATGGCACAGTAAATGGAGCGCAGATCTATACCAAATTCAATCCTTTTATTGATTATATCTGCACCTCAAGGTTTCTCAGATGGGCTTTATTTCAATCCATATATTTTATATTACTTTATTTTTATTGGCTAATATTATTTTAATTATAATAATATATTATTTTATTGGTAATGTTTCTAGGACAGTCACTGAAACTCAAAAACTAAAACTACCTGATGGAGATTATATACCTCTGTGCACAAGAATGGCCCACATGAGGCCATAATGACCTTGATCTCTGAGCCCCAAAATCTAATCAGTTCATCCCTGATTCAAGGGATGGGGGATGTTTGTTAGGTGACAAGGCAGTTTGTGAAATACTAAATTAAGGCCAACTAGCATCACGGTCAACGTCACCAAGATGACGTTTCACCCGACTTTGATGTTTCATGTGTGCAGCTGTTTCAGTTACAGAGGCTGTACTGTTTATAATGTATCCATTAAAATATTTTTGTCCCTCTAGCGTTCTTCTAGTTTTAGTTATAAATGTGTTACGCTTGATCAATGAGATTTCAACCCTATGATCTTCAAGTACTTTGCTCCCCACAGCACTGAATGTGAAAAATTCATCTCATTAAAGCCACACAATGAATGTATTTTAATCATGATCACAATTTTTTTTATTACTAACGTAAATATAATCAGCAATAACATTGATGAGCTTGGGCAAATTTGGCTCCTGTCGGTTTCAAATTACTCTTACAGATGAAATTATGAGGTCTAAATACAAATGTGTGGTTGTGTACTTATTTATTTATAATGTAATTTCGTTCATACCTTTCCTTGTAATGATCATATCAATGTGGTCTAAGATTTGTGACCTCCACTTGCAGATTATGTCAAAGAATAGCAGCTTATATGATACATTATCATGCAGTGTTCACAAAATAGCTGAATCACTGTAGTAATTATTTGTATAAATATTCATGAAGTACTATTATAATAGTCTTTTTACATATAAAGTTAGATGAGGCCTAGAATCACAAAGCAGACTTCTCACGCACTTCATCTATAAACACAGCCATGAGCCGCCTACTTCACAGAAGGTGACTGACATGGCAGGTGACCAACTGCAGGCTTTTGGCAGGTTTTCAGCACTCATGAGTTTATCTAGTTGACTCACCACTATCTACAAAAATCAAAGTCCATATGTTTAATGATGTGAACTTTTGTCAGTCCAGTGACAGGCACTGCTCACACCTTGCATTAATGTGCATCCGGGACAGCCAAGAAGGACTGTGCAAATCAACAAGAAATCAGGCAAATTGGTAGTTTCCCACCATAGTGTTAACCTGCTGCCTGTCTTCCTGTCTTTGAGATGGACAGAGGGCTAGTGAGACAACGAGATGGATAAATTCATACTGAGACATATTCCTTTAAAATCCCCAATGGTGGAACAGGAAGCATTTTGTATGCATATATATCAACAGAGGTTGATACAAAATAAGTTAATTAAGTACAACTTAGGAATTAGGTTCAATTGAAGCGAGAATTATTTTATTCATAAAATAGAACACAAGCATGCGCCAGCATGTGTGCAGACTGTGTGTGGGATTTACTTTTTACCACAACACACACACACACACACACACACACACACACACACAATGGAATAGTGATGGGATGCTTAAATCAGAGGCTTTGAAGTGTATATAACGTAGAAAAAGCAGTTATAGTTGAAACCTCTTCTCGAGGCTTGTATCATTTTCAGATGAGCCCTTGATTGATGCTGAATGAGGACTCATGGCCCATCGAGTGACAGCACTGGTTCATTTCGCAAGTCATCAGTTAAACTGATTAATTTTTATTATTACAGTCTTGCATTGGAGCCAGTCCCGGGGGAAAAAACACCTTTATGGGTGTCAAGGTAAAGTGCTTATCAGTTACTTTGCCAACATTATTAGAAGACATACAAACAAATATATAAACATTTAACATATAACAATGGAGTCATTATTAATTGTATTAATTATTATAATAGTAGTAGAAGTATCTACTAACTGTAAGATCGAGTACATGGGGAAATGTTCTGGTACTTAATCCATATGTTCTAATACAAGTAAAGAGAAAGTAAGGCATACATCCAACAGACTTAACATGTACATGAGACAAGAGATGTTAGACATTTCTGCCTGAAACCAAATATTTCACAAGGCTGATGTAATAAATGTCAGTGGCATTTTTCCTGGGGCAAAAATGATAAGCAACCACTGAATTGCATTTAAAATGGGATGAGCAAATGACTCAACTTTCTGGCAGTCCACTTGTGATCAGACCAGGTGAGATGCGAGTTAAAGTAGAACACAGCACTTGTTAAAAGTTAATCTCACTCAAAAGTCTATTTTAAAATATATCTATGTGCAAAAACTGATAGCTGCTCTTTAACAATTTTATGGTTGGTTATTTGAAACCTGAATCTCTGAACGATGACATTATTTATACCCAAGTTATCACGGAGGCGCATGGCTTTAAATATCATTTTTGGTTTGTACTAAAGTTATGTATATTAATCATAGTGCACATATAGTTTCCCACTATACAGGCAATAATTTTAATCTAAATCTTTTGACGACTCCAATACAAGGCTTGAAACCCCAAACTACGAATCTCGGGTACCCTTGAGATAGCCCTGGTTCACCTTGGTAGTTTAGGACAGGAGCTTATGAAGCCCCAAAATAGAAGTCTAAATCTACAGCTCGATAGACATCTGTAAAACATGGTGTCAACCTAAAGGTCACTGCTTTACCTCAACCGGGATATGGACAGTGAGCTAAATTACATGAATGATTCTAGCATCCCTGGTTAAGGTCTGCAACCTGAATCGCAAATGAGAAGGGCAGTTCAAACCAAAGCTAATGTGATGTGAAAAGCTGGACAGCCATCTCAAGCTGTATTATACACGCTCAGACACACACAGAGGGAAGGATGAACTCAGGAGGCATGTAAAAGGGAACCTCCTAGATGGAGACAGTGTGGCCTAGATGCAGAGGAAACTGGGTAACCCAAATAATGAATATCTGCGAGTTCTCTTTTATACCTCTGTACTACTCTATAGAAAAGGTGTGTGTGTGTGTGTGTGTGTGTGTGTGTGTGTGTGTGTGTGTGTGTAGAAGCACAAAAACTATTTCCATCTAGAAGAACTTAATATAATCCTCCAGCAACGCAGAAATATACTTTACTCTGTACTTGCACTGTATATATACAATAATTTCTAGACTTATTACTCTATTTCCCATGATACAAGTTGCACTGCAATATAATACACAACACCATAAAATCTATTTCAAGTGGAAAAAAATCAATTAAATGCTGTATTTAGCGCCTGCTTAAGGTCAAAAACCATCTGTAGCTCCTTTCACAAGCAACTGTCAGAAAAAGCATTGGCATGCTGCTGGTTTATCATAGACATGTTTGTAAGCGATGGGTGACAGGTTTCCCAAATGATCAAGAAACTCATTTAAGCGTGCAATGCTTGTAAGTTTGTAGTTGTTTCCTTTTTATGACTTAATTTTTCTGCTAAAAATGAGCTCTGGTCCTTGCTGCCTCAGATTTGCCTCTTTGCCGTTACAAAAACAACTCATGAGGCATAAGCAGCGTCAGAAGATGAATGGGTTCAGCAGGAGAGAAATGGGAAGGATTCGCAATGTTTTCACTGCATGATGTTTTTGCTTTGCAGGCAGCTGAAGGCTCTAAAAATTTTATCTGCCCCTTTAATTCTGGTGATCTAAAATAAGCAGATGAGGTTAGAGCAAGACAGTAAATGCTTCCCTGCACGGATTTTATTCTATAGTTTTTTTATATATCAGTCGATCTTGATATGTATCACAATATAAATCAAATCAATGCTTCTGTCAAGCTTAAAAGTTCCGCTGTACTTCTAAACGATATGTGAGTCTATGATAAGGTTAATTGTAGTTTAAATTAGAGTCTATTTATATTGATTCATATCAATACTGATCATAACATATAATTTAATATAATTCTGCCAGTTTGAGGAGTATCATGATAATGCCTGGAGGCAGGGCTGAATGAAATAACCTAAAATATAATATTGTCCGTTTGTTAAAGTGAATCTGTGGTGAATTTGTATTATTAGCTCTTTAAGACGATTACGCATGACGTCAGCGGTTCCACCAGGCAACGTCAGTCCTCGCTTCTTGTAAAGCTTCCACATTTCTACTACATCACTACTATATACTTCATTGGCTGCTCCAGCCCTGGTAGTGACGTGAACTCATTGTTTGGTTCTATTGGCTGGGCTGCGTGCAACAAACAAAAGACTAAGATAACACATTATTGGTCTATGGTGCTGAGCTGTGTCGCCAGGAATATGGTGGAGTGCAAAGCATATGGCTTTACAAACAATAAGCGCGGAAACCACAGAAGGCATAACATAACATCGACGCAGGCCATACGCTGAAAACGTTTCCTTTTGAACAAAATTCAGTAGTCTGCAAAGACCACTCCAAGCTGACCTGCTATCAGCGTGACGTACAGGCAGAGCTACTTGAAGCCCAAGCTTTTACGTCTAAAACCGGATGCTGTTCCTACAGAATACCTTCACAAAAACTCAAAGATGACAATGGATGGGAGCAGCACCTCACCAAAAGGAACCAGTAAAAGGTAAGAGCCTTTAGTATGTTGGCGAGTTTTATCACCTAAAATGACGCTTGCTGCTTGTTTACTTGCGCTGGACAACACAGCCCAATGAGCTCACGTCACTTCCAGGGGGAAAATGGTTGTTCCGCATTGGTTCAGCCCCCGCTAGTAATCCACGTAATACAACTGACCAGTATATTGCTTTTCATGGTCATTTATGTTAAAATAAGTTCTGTATCACTTAAATGTATTACATTACACAGTATTATGCTGTAAGGATGTCCAATACTTCTATTATATTTCTGTAAAATCATAATACTCATTCAGTAATCTGAATTTACTGGTATATGGCACAGCTATAGGGAGGATGAATGGCCTTGTCATTGGGGAGAAAGCTGTAGAACACTGGCTGTTAACAGTGGAGAATAAAACAAACCCACCATCACTGATTCCTCTCATACACATGCACATGCAGCGCAAATAATTCAGTGGACACATTAAAATTCCCAAAGTTCCCTCTGAGGAAATTACATGCTAAATCATTTGCATCTCTGCTGGTGAGCTGATGTCTCTGCCTGTCTGTGTGTATGTGTTTCTCACGATTTGCCTCCTTCTGTGCTTTTGCTGGTCTCTCTTTCTGGCTCTCTCTCTCTCTCCTCTGACACTATCTTTTTGCATGTATTTCCTCCAGTCTCCTTCTCTGCATGTTGATAATTCTATCCGTCTTACTTATTAGGTCTATCCGCCATTCTCTCGGTCTTCACACATTTTCTTTCTGTGTTGCTCTCTCTGTTTGCATGTGTGTGTCTCTCTTTTCTCTGCCCCCACCTTTACCGTGCACATTTTAGTGGTGAAGAATCCGGGAGTTCTGGTTTAAATACCTCTTCATGCCTTTCTCAAACATTCCGGAGAGAAAACAAACTCGGTGCCTACCCAATACATATAAAAGCCAAAGTTAAAGAAAAATCGCACACGAAATGCTGCAGGAGAATCTACTGCA
Organism: Neosilurus hyrtlii; assembly: GCA_028564935.1. Classification (NCBI taxonomy): domain Eukaryota; kingdom Metazoa; phylum Chordata; class Actinopteri; order Siluriformes; family Plotosidae; genus Neosilurus; species Neosilurus hyrtlii. The sequence goes on from JAOUQZ010000004.1 coordinate 7,160,093, forward strand.
ATAATACACATGTTCACAATAGACACCTTTAAATAGCTATTTGATCACAGACTCACGCTAATAGCTGGGAGAGGAGGTGGAGGAGGAGGACCAGCATGCAGATTAGAGCCTAACTTTAATTTGAATAGGCAGAGGAATTGAGAAATGCTAGGGAGAGGTGAGAAAAAAGAGAAAACATGGGTGAATTCAGAAACAGAAATAGCACCGTGACGTAGTCCAAACCCACACGCTCCCCATGAGAATATCTCTGACAGGCTTGCCTTAGAGAAGAAGGCTTAAAGCAGACACAGACACACCATCATCTCCAGGACTGCAGCAGAGACACTACAGAGATGAGGCAAAACCACAAGGAAGAAATTCCCTTCCTGATTATAGCACTGCTGCTCACACTGAACTAACTGGATCCTGTCTGTTCCATTTAATATCTGAAAATCGAGCTTTCAGTTTCTTAAATTATAAACAATCCTGAGCTCAGGTCGCCTTCTGTGCAGGTCTCCTCTGTGTTCTTGCGTCTCCTTCATGTTTTGGGGTTTTCTCCCATCATCCATGAACACATCATGTTGTGTAATCCTGACCAGGCACTGAGAATGAATAAATGAATGTATGGACAGCAGAATTTTAGTGTGAACACATTTAATTTGTTTACGAACACAGCACTATATATCCACTGTAAAGGCATGTACATAGGTTTATTTTGATGCTTCAGAATGGAGAAAAAGGAAAGTGGTTGAGCGAGTTTGAATCCAGATACTGGTGCAGACATCCCTGGCCAGAAGCCAAAAAAGATAAATTGACCGTGATCTCTGGATTAGAAGAATGACGTGAGGTTGTGATGTGAAGCTGTATTATCCCGTTAAACAATTGAATACAGCATGCTCCTGTGAATGGACCCTGTTCCAAAGTGGACAGACCTTTATCCTAACTTATTCTTAAGAAAAAAATTAATAACTAAAAAACCAAAATAATAATAGTACAGTTTCCTCTTATTCTGATGATGAGAAGAATGTTTTTAATGCCCAGAATTTATTCACAATGATTGGGAAATAATTGTTTGTTTTTTCACAGCTAAAATGTTCTTGTGAATTGAAATATTGTAGAAATGCTAGTGTTAATTGCGTTCTTTTTTTATAGGCTATCTGATGGTCATGCCTAGATACGACCTATAATTCATACGTCCTATAAAACATGTGACCTATAATTCACGAATATAAAGCCATTACAGCTCATTCTATCCTCGCAGCCCAAATCAGTCGAATGTTGAATACAATCCTTATACAACCTTACTCCTGGGAAGTACAAACCCCTTCACAGTGTAACTTAGCTTCCCTTATGATTGTAGATGTTTTGACCGGAAGTTCGGCTCACTGCATCTGTGCGTGCAGTGCTGGGAAATCCCCCTGTGGTATTTGAATAAATGTTTGGGACGAGGGACATTTGAGATGCCATTAGAATCAGCTGGGGATGAAACTTTTATTTTTTAGATTATACTTTGCATGCCCCTATAATAATAGTGCATAACATTTTGGTAATGGTAATGTAGTTATCCAATAGGTAGCAGTGTATATCAAATCAAATATTAACCTTACAATCAAACAATGCCAAAAATAAATAGAAAGCATAAGCTTTATCTTCATCTGTGAAACAAACCACTAAGCCTATAGACTCTGGCTGTAAACGTTAAATAGATATCACCTCACATAAAATTTTATATCATTAACAATTAAATATGGGCATTTCTAAGATATCAGCATCTATTAATTATTAGGCTTACATTATACAAAGTGCCTGCCATTACAAGTCCTTATGTTAGCTGTTATGACATACATATTAGAGCAAGCACATTAAAGTAAATCTGTGATTTTTTTTCTGCATTCTTTAATCTGTACTAAGAAAACAACTTATCCTACCTTCTGAACGATTAGACTTAAGAATTCAACAACAATGCGATTTAATGTAAGAATCATAATTTCTGTAATTGTGGAAATTAGGGATGTGAATCTAACAACAACAACTCACGATTCAATTCGATTCTGATTTTTGGGGTGATGATTCGATTCAGAATCGATTCAAACCGATGTTTGATTCATAACCATTACAAACAAAGGGAGCCAATTTCACGAGTAAATACGTTCTTCTATAAGCTAGGAACAACTCTTCTATAAGAAAGAAAGAAATGATATTACATGACAGCTGGTTTTGTAGATGTACTGATCTGCTTTGCTGCTTTGTAGGCTAAAAGCTAGTTCTGTAACCGCCACTCACTGGAACAATTCACGACGATGGCCGTGTCTGGACAAATGGTAAGCACTGTGAGTGTTTTCAAACATTGATTCTTGAAAATTTGGATCGATTTAGAATGCTAATAAATAAGAATCGCGATTCAGACGTGAATGCATTTTTTCCCGGCATCCCTAGTGGAAATGTTAATTATAGGAATGTTTTTAGTGAAAGAGTGCTTTAGTGTGGTGTAACATGAAGCAGATCCACCAGCTTGAGTAGCCCAGACCAACAAAAATGCTGCAGTAAATGTAAACAAGTTAAAAACGAGGGGGAGGCAAATGAAAAAAAGCCATACTTTGGGTTTATGTCTGAGCTTATACACACTTCTGCTATTGAGAAAATGTTTGATTAATCCACGGGTACACTGATCCTGTACGTTTAGCTAACTTCTAATCTTAAAGAGTCCCTTCTGCACAAAAACTAAATAATAGAATGCAGTCTTCTTTTTTGTGCATGCATCACATCCACATACAATTTATCGTTGTGCACTCATCAATAAATGGCACACGGTGCATAAGGTTTCTGTAGAAGCCTTTAGGAAGATGTGATGAGGTGAGGCGTGGACACAGCGCTCTACTGTGAGGAACGGGAAAGGGAATTGTTCCAAAAGCAACATGGCACAGCGAGGGCGTTGATTGACTGCAGACATGATGTGGGTGAGCGTGAGTAAGGTGGAGAGCAGAAATGAGGCATACTTAGAGGGGCTTGAATACCTCTTAGGCTGGCAGCTATTTTGCTATTTTTAACAGAAAAACTGAATTAATGCAACTGATCTTGAGGTCGTTGGAGTTTTAAGGCAATATAGATGTTAAGAAAAGACTAGACATTTACTGAATTGATTTTTTTTTTTATCTAAGCTCTGGAGAAGTGTTAAATTCTTTTTCACTCATATTTCTTGGTATCTTGAAACTATACACCCAATTTAATGGCTTTAATTACATACTACGTTTCACACCAGCATCTTAATCTACATGATTTCACAGAATAATTCTAATGTTAAAATGTTAATATGCTAGCCACTTTGGTTCCAGGCTTAAACAATAAAAAAGACAATCTTATGCTATATAATACTTGATTTAGATTACATTTCATAATATATAACCAAAGAGTAGATAGCTTGTTAGCAATCTTGCCTAGTCAATAAAGACTTTTAGCAATTGTTGGAGAGGAAACCTTTGTCACAGTATTATGGTTAGATAGCTGGTTGCTAAATAAGAAAAAGCCAGTTGTGTTTCACATGCACACTTGTGGAGAATGCAGTTATGCTATTTCTCTGTTATTTAATTTTTCTTAGTTATTTAATATGAAAATGAACACATGATTAAAAATAACTGAAAACCAAAAGCTCTGACTTTATGAATTTATTCATACATCAAGCAACACAAGGGTTTTTTTGTTTGGTTTTTACAACTGTAAATACCAGTCATACACAATATAAAAACTCCAATTTAAACAGTTATATTTGTTCTTGCAGCCACAGCCACATTAGTTTATACGAGTAAATCAATGATTAGGCTGTATAAAAAAAATTCCACCTTTAAAATCTCTCAGGCAACGTAAAAATGACACAAAACGCAATTTCAATTTAGTGATTTTGATTCTGAGAATTAGTTTCTATAGACAAGTATTTCTAAAAGGTTCTTGCTATTTATTCTTGTTTAATTATTCAAAAATCTCAACAATTTCCTGGAAGTCACTTCAAGTTCCTAGCTTTTCACTTAGCCTACATTTAGCTTTAAAAGCTTTTGAGTTTTGACAATCATTTCTCTATTGAAAATAAATAACTTAAACACCCGTGTGCCTCATTTTGGTTTTCAAAAAGTTCTGATGAGAAACTAGCAGTTTGGAAAAATAAATCAGTCTTAGCTTCGTAACTAGCTTTACAAGTTGCTGGTTTTGCAATTTTCCAGATTACTGGAAAGAAAAGTCTAGCAATGTGGATTCCACCAAAAGGAAATAGCAAGGTAAAGCTGACAAGCGTGACATGGGTGTTGTCACTGTTACTGTCAGCGTCACTTACAAACCAAGTTCTTTATACAGCCAATGAAAATATGTGCTAGATAAAAAGAGTGAATGTGAACAAAGCAGTTTTTCATGCAAAACAACTTTTATCTTCCTAATTAGCCATTTTATAATTCTGTGTTGCAAATGCAGCATGGTAACACAACAGCACTGGACTCAATACAAAAACAAGAACATGACAAGAATTTGTCAAATACAGTTTCTGCAACTAATTCAAAGCATATTAGAAAAGAGATAGTAAACAGAATACTGTCCACCCTTCTGGCCTGAAGCATGATTCAATTTGCCTAATAGCCTGAAAAGCAACAGCCTTCTTATTGCAGCTGTTACTGAAAGCAAACTAAAATCCAAAAAAACAAGAAAGAAAATGACCATCTGATCAGCGTAGAAAACTTTCTTACACTGGACCAGTAGGTGACTTGCCAAACCCATCCTTGCATGGAAAACACAAAATTACAAGGAAATTTTAGTGTCAAAACAAATGTAAAGATCACACCTGGGGGGTTCAATCTTCTTTCCTCCATGTCCATGCCTCTGTTTTCTTTAAGAAAGGCTTCTGGGCTTCCATTTTTGACAATCTTTCTGTTTGTCTTTTTCCTCATGGCCTCAACTGTCACTGGCTACTGACCAGATATACCAATGGATCAGTTATGATCAGAATACTTCTGTACCTCCTAAAATAAACAGAGAATAAAACTCTACTGGAAGCAAGACATTGTAGTGTGGGGTGGCAGTGGGTGTGTGTGTGTGTGCGTGGGTGTGGGTGTGTGTGTGTGTATGTGTATATATATATATATATATATATATATATATATATATATATATATATATATATATATA
>JAOUQZ010000004.1:7165334-7185709 GCA_028564935.1 Neosilurus hyrtlii
TATATATATATATATATATATATATATGTAAGAAACAGTCGTGCAGTTGATAAATGCATCTTCAGAAGAGGAGCAGATACTATCTGAACTTCCAGAGGAGGCCAGTTTATAGCTAGTGAAACTGGTGAGTCTAGTTTTCAGCATATCCAGAATCCAATGATGTTTGAGTTACACCCTCAAGCCCCCATTAACTCCACTTTAGGACTCTTTAAGTTCTCATTTAGAGATACCATAGAGACAGCAGACCCCCTTGCCACCCAATCACTATTTACACCTCAAATTTCGCCAAAGGTCCAGAAAGTATTCACACAGGATAGGTATGTGCAGATATAAAACCTCACATCACAGTGCTGGCAAATTCTCTAACATGATGACTAATTTTCAGGTCTAACAGTTCAAGCTTCAAAACAAATCAGCCTTAGAATAATGCCCTCATTTTAATACATCATCGTTTCTATGGCGACTCAAATGTACATGAACAATGGACACTCTCTAATAATGTCTAATAATGGTGGATTATTTAAATGATATTTAAAAGTAAACCAGGTAAGATTTCTGCAATGAATTAAATTATTTAATATTTATGGATAATAGAGCTTTACATTTTAAAGTAATGCTGTTTCCTAACTTTTTCGCTGCAATTAACATCATCAGCGCTGTGAACTATGCACTTCCTGTTCCCTATAGTAGTAACAAGTAGTAGAATAGTGTAGCAATAGTGACTCAGACCTGTCACTATAAAAGTGTGGTTAAAGTAGCATTTTTTGAGCTCTATGTACACTGAAGGTGCACACAAAACACATGGCTTTGTTAAAGTGACTATGTTTGTTTTGTTTTTTTTAAACTGGACTTGGCACAGCCAACTTGTCATGGTGGGAAATGAATTCTTGCAAATTGTACAATTCAGTTCACGATACACAGAGCATGCTGGTCATGTGTTTTTTCTTTTTTACATGGAGAAGTGAGTAACTGAATGATTGCTTTATGTCCAGCCAACAATTTTTGAGTTTTATTTACAACGAAAACAATCTTGATTCCAACACTTCTTAAGGCAGAAACACGCTGACGGCAACCCAATGGCCTACACTTTTCAAAAATCAGCAGAGGTTCTTTTACATGCCTCTCACCACAAACAGTGAGAGACATGGCTGGCCTTTGATAACCCAGTTAGCTGCACTGGGGGGCAGCAGTGACAAGTCAGTGATAGTGGGGCTTGAACTCCTGATCTTCTTATCAGTAAGTCAGCACCTTATCCACCAGTCCACCACTGGCCCTTTACATGGAGAACCTGGAACCTTGGCTCGTGAAGTCGGATAGCCATGGATTGTAACGACAAGGATATATTATACCAGATTATAACGGCTATAAAGAACTCCCAGACTTTCAAACATTAACAGACAAAGAAATAATGTATTTCAGACAATTTGGGAGGACTAATTTTGCTACAGAGCTCATTATTGCTCATTTTACCCAGATTGGACACCAGTTAAAATCAATTTTCAACAATTGATTTAGTTTACACAGATTATTTAAAGCATGGCTTGTCATTTTATGATAAAGAAATAAAAAAAAGAGTGACTGAGCTGCAGGCCTACAGTTTTTCGCCATCAATTTTTTACTCGTATTTTCCCCCTCATCATTTTTTAAAAAAATATTCTCAAAATTTAATCAAATTGTAACCACAGGGCATCGTTACTATGGTTGCAAAAGAGTGGAAAATAAACTAGGTGATGGGGAATTTTGGAAATATGTCAAGTTGGAAATGGGAATTCCAGAGGAATTGATGTGAACATATGGAAATTAACAAGAGTTTGTCATAAGCAGGCATACATTACTCCATCCATTCACCTGCTGTGCCACTTAATCATATTAAGGTCAGAAAGTGACTATCGCCCATCTCAGCTGACACTGGGAAAAGGCGGGGTACACCCTGAACAACCCACCAGTCCACTGCAGGGACTATTCACATTCACGCTCACTCCTAGGCACAATTTGGAACAGCCAAATAGCCTAAGGTGCATGTCTTTGGACTGTGGGAGGAAACCGTTGCACCTGGAGAAAATATTGACTTGATTTTATTATTCACGTGAGTGCAGAGTAGAAGTTCAACAGAATTTATTAGGTGTTGATGTTTTAACCATAATAATGCTGCAAGAGAATCTCTTGCAAGAAAATTCTCTGTCATAAACAACCTGCAATTTTTCAAATTTCCAGTTTATTTCTTCTAATTCTCATTAATTCTTATGCAAAGTTTTCAACTTACTGGAATTTTACAACCCTAATCAGTTTTAGAATTTTATAATCTAACTACACAACAAAAACAACCAGACAATAAAAAATGTCTCAATAGACTGACTAGTAAACAATTCCCTGCTTGATCACTTCTATAGGCTACAAGATGCCTTTAAACGGCTTATATCATATCCACAAAGGATTGCAGTTAATAGCTTGTACAAAGTATTTCCAAAAATTCATAAACTGTTCAATTGGATTTGGCTACAGGCTCTGTGGAAGTGGACGGTCTGGGGTCTAATGTTTTACTGCGTAGGAGGCCGCCCAATGTGTCATCTTTCTGAATATGCAGCAAATTAAAAATCTGCTTCTGCTTGACACTTTTTGCAATTCAAATCAAGGTTTATGTGTCAAATGAATCATACCTTTCACAATGGTGCCCACATGAGAGACATCAAGAGACAACTGATGACACGGGACTCAAAATGTTTTAGAAATGAAGGAATGACCAAATATGGAGTTTATAGATAGCAATTCTTCAGCCTCCACAGACATGGGATAGACCGTATTTTAGTCTAGTTTATTAATAATTTGATATAGAGTAACAAAACAAAGAAGGTGGTTTGCTCCTGGACTACCATTATCAGTACAACAGCGACTTTTTCCATTCCACGTTTTTTCAACAGTCATCTGACCTCCTGTCCTTTGGCCTAGAGCAAACCTGGGATTGAACTTGTCTGATAGAAACAAAAGCCAAACAACAATCAGCCAAACAATTTTCAACTGCCCCAATTATGCCCTGTCTGCATAAAATTAACAGATCCCGAGGGGTTGTGCATGTCTCAAATCCAGAAGACACAATGATTTACCATGGATACGATGTCCTTTTTTTTTTACAGTATGATTTATTACAATGTAAAAAACATATAAAAATTTTTAGCAACATGTTTGGCTAAGATTATCGAAAGTGCTTTTCTACTCAGCTCAATATAGTTTTTACACGAATCCCTTATTAAAGGTGTAAACAATAGTGCACGTTTAAATGGGGTTTTATAAGAAGCAGCAGTTGCTTAGTTACTGCTTTCTGGATACCTGCCTATATTACTTTCCTGGTGGTTAATATAAAAGCCCAAATATTCACACAGTCCAGTTTCTACTACTTTCAGCCAAAACAGCAATATCCCAAATAATCCCAGTCAATAGAGTTGGCTGACGTTAACTATATAGCCCACATACAGAGACTCAGAGATTTATCCCTTAGCGAATGCTAAAAATTCACTATTTAACCTGACAAAAAATAAGAGTACTGCGTTATCAGGTTTTTAAGAAGTAAAAGCCAGAGGAAATAAGAATTTAGTAAAAGGGGTGGGATTTACAGAGCGTCAGCTGTCAATCATTGTAGATTCATATGTTGATTAGCATTTGGCGACAGAAAATTTAAGGGGAGGATTTGTGAAAATATGTCATAAATGACATGCATTCAGACTTTGAAAGGCAGCAAAAAAAGACTGTCAGAGAGATCTGAAAATCAACTACAGTGTGGCTTGGAAGTAACACACATACCCTTGTATGTTACTGAAATCAGCCCACAACATGGCTCCTCTACCAGCAGGAGCTTTTAAAATCTCCACACACTTAAAGTTGACCAAACAGGTGCTGCTTCTCTCCTGCAACACACACACACACACAAACATACACGGGAGAAAGTAAATGGCTAAGAAACTGGAGATTGAAGGGAATACCCAAAAAATGGGAATCCTGGGAAACTGGCTACAGCAAGACACAGAATAAGATGCTATTTTAAACCGAGTCAAAGCATTATTGATCCAATGAATTTGATTCCATTTTTAAAAAATGGGTCTGGATTAAACTTTTGATGGCAGGTGACAGAGGGTGTCACAGCAGGCAGCGTTGTCGTCTCACAGCTTCAAGCTACGCAGTTTGACAGTTTCACATGTGGGGTTTCCAAGATACCTCCCAAAACCTGGATGTGTTCTTAATGCATGTATTTCTGCCCAATGTATAGTGTTCCCTGTTATTGAAAATGTTTGAAGAACTTTATTTACTGACAATTAGTCATGAGGACCATTGATCCAAACCGTAAAAAGGACCCCTGAAATGGACTTGACGGTTTGGATCAATGGTCCTCATGACTAATTGTCAGTAAATAAAGTTCTTCAAACATTTTCAATAACAGGGAACACTATACATTGGGCAGAAATACATGTATTAAGAACACATCCAGGTTTTGGGAGGTATCTTGGAAACCACACATGTGAAACCAAATACATATGGTGCCAGATTCAGGATCAAACTGCGGAGCTTGAAGCTGTGAGACGACAACGCTGCCTGTTGTGACACCCTCTGTCACCTGCCATCAAAAGTTTAATCCATCTCAAATGAAACCTTTTTGCTGCTTATATTTTAAAGCTCAACCACTGGAACAAACATACATACATACATACATACATACATACATACATATATATATATATACACACACACACACACACACACACACACACACACACACACACACACATATAAATAAATACATGTTGTAGTTTGTGTTTTTGTAATGATTATTTTTGTAATTGATTAATTATTATTCTGCTTTGTTTTGTTATTATTATTATTATACTATTACGGAAGAGAAATTATCCTTACCTACACATTTACCTTCATGAAACAAACGCTGCCTCATACACATGCAACTACAAGTGCCCATGTCTGAACAAAAAGCCCAAACACAGTGGAATGTCTGAATTAGTTATGGTTTAATCTCTTACACTTCTCTAAAACTCCCTGCGGCTATTCACACATTTTGAAATGGATATGATGGATAAAAAGGAGCTCAGCGATATGAATTAAGGCTGCACTGACCTTTGGCTAATAAGAGGCTCTAAATAATGGCCAAGTGAAATCTCTAATGGTCATCAATTACATTTTTGGTCATTTACTAATCCAGTGGTATCAAGTGATGCAACAGGATTCACAACACTGATGTGAAACAAATTATCTTTCAAAAAAGGTTTAATAAAAAAAAAAATTAGCTATACTACTCACTCTCGGCAATCACTGCAAACCACTGTATATAGTAGGGATGGGAATCTAACAACAGCTCACGATTCAATTCGATTCCGATTTTTGTGGTGATGAATCGATTCAGAATCGATTTTCGATTCAAACCGATGTTACCATTACAAGTTCACGAGTAACTACATTCTCCTATAAGCTAGGAACAACTCTTCTATAAGAAAGAAAGAAATGATATTACTAGACAGCTGGTTTTGTAGATGTACTGATCTGCTTTGCTTGTTCAGAGTTGATTGGGAGTTTAGTGAAGTGATGGAGTGTGTGTTGGTCAGGAGTTGGTCGTGCTGCTGCTCCAGTTCTTTTAGCTTCGGGTGATGGTGAAAGATGTGGGCTTGGGGATTTGAAGTGTTCCCGAAATACTTGACTTTTATTTTGTGCACCGCATATGTCATGTCAAGCTTCTTACCCGGATATTGTAAAACCCAAAATGCAAGCATTTGCCTTTAGTGAACACGGCGCTGGCTGTATTTATTTTTCCTCATGCATGTCAAAGCTAGGCTAAAAGCTAGTTCCGGAGCCGCCACTCACTGGAACAATTCACTACGGAGGCAGTGTCTGGACAAACAGTACGCGCTGTGAGTAAGGTTGGAAATGCTCGAAAAAACGTGTTCTTAAAAATCGTTTCTTGAAAATTTTAATCGATTCAGAATCGCGATTCAGACGTGAATCGATTTTTTTCTGGCAAACCCCTAGTATATACGCATACCAAAGTTTACACTGTGACTGGATTGATGGGTTTAAATAGTGTCTGTGTGCTGTGCTTCATGCAAGTTACACTGTGTATTAAGATGACAGTGGTGTAAACACAAATTCATTTTAATTGGATGCAGAAATATTCAAAACTAGATCAATTGTGCAAACAGCTCAATAAAGGAGGCATCCTGTGTCTATTATCATAATTATTATCATCATCATCATCATCATCATTATTATTATCATTATCATTATCATTATCATCATCATTATCATTATTATTATTATCAGCATCATTATTATTATTACCATCATCATTATTACTATCATCATCATCATTATCACCATCCTTATTATTATTATTATCATTATCATTATTATCATTATCATCATTATCATTATTATTACTATTATCATTATTACTATCATAATCATCATCATCATTATTATTATTATTATCATTATCATTATCATTGCTTTCTGTAAAGTGCACTGTTTTTTTGGGGGAAAAAAGGCTGCGTCTGAATGTAGGCTATGTGTGTCACCTCCACCACGCCATGCTTAAAACACACATGCTGCAGCATATCAACACAGGGTGTGGATTGAGCTCTGAACACATTAGCTTAGAGACAACAATGCCAATAAAATCCATGCACTCAACGTAGCAATCTGGAAAAACAATACACTTCTGAACATACGCCAAAGGAAAAGTATGCAAAGTTTGATTAGAAGTTTGCGAAGTCTTTTTCGACGTATTGCCTGGAAATGGTCATGAGTGGAAGGAAAAAAAGGAGAAACACAGAAACACATAAGGCCAAATAAAATGACTGTAGTTCTCTTCTGTACATTTTCATTTGTGTGACGCACTCTTGGATTTAAGATGGATGCCAGGAAGCAGCGGGAGTGGCAAAGACATTATTTTTTATGTAAGCATTTAAGACAATCTACTGTGAACCAATCTTTCCATATTGCACATACTGCAATGAAATACACTGCTTAGTAAAAAGATAAATAAAAAAGCTTTTGTTAGAAAACCTTCATTATTGATTACAGCACATAATCACCATGGCACTGTTACTCCAGTTGGTCAGGTCGAAGCTCAGCAATGTTATAAGTCAGATGACCTGTATGTTTTGAATGACCAGGTTATCATAGCAATGGACTTTTTCTTCCCTGATGGCACGGATATTGAATTGGGACCCAAACAGTGAAAAAGTGGTTCAGGGAGATTGAGGAATCACTTTCGCACCACAGAGTCCTGACCTTAACTCTATTGAAAGTCTGTGGGATGTGCTGGAGAAGATTTTATGGAGTGGCTTGATTATGAGTCATCTATTTAAGATGGTGGTGAAAAGTGAAAAGTTTGTAAGAACAATGCCATGGTGAGAATTCGCTATATTGAGTAAAGCGTAAAGGTGCTTCAACAAAATAAGTGTGCATGTCACTTCAGTCAGTGAATATGTGACAATGAAAAATACATTAATATAATTTATATTATATATCTTGATCTGTAGTGTACCGTATCATGCCTATTATCGATGCACTGATACCTTTTTTTTTTTTCAGACAGAGTACAGGCAGAGTTTTTTTGGTACTTTGGTTGAAACCAACATGAAAACAGATAAACATGAAACTTAATAAAAGCTTGCATACATTATATATGTCTTTGCACATTAAAGCGTGCTATTGTTATTACAATCTTCTTAGTTAAAAAAAACAAAAAAAAAAACACTGGTAATAAATCCTCACATAGGTGACCATTATATTGCAAAGTTCTCACATGAATCACTTAGAAGAAGCCGTAACCAAGGATGTGTTTTGCATATAAATGCACTGAGCTATATACCATGCATTCAAGTATATGAGCAGACACTTCTCAGACATATGTAAATGTTGCATCATGTGTGCCTAGTTTTATTTTGTTCATTAGTTCAATAGTTTATATCTGATTTGTTAGTTTAATCTGTGTACTGTTATTTTTGCCATGTTCTTTTCTTGTGATTCTGCATACTCCCGAGCGTGAAACAGACTCCAAACGGCGGGCTTTTTAAACAGGCTAATGCAAAAGATCGAACAGATTTTAGCTGATTGCGACTTAGAAAAATGTATGCAAAAACCACCTGATGATGTTACAGTGTAACAAGATGATTGGAAGGCTTTCTTTTTATTTTGCTTCAAGCAACTCATCATAAAGCTATGTTTATCGTGGTGTTATCAAGTGATGCTCACAGACAAACTTGACACCATGGCAAAAGGAAGAGTTTCAGTGCACAAAAGGTTCTTAGCACACTCACTTTAATGTTTCACATTCACATTCTTTCAGGTGCATGCTAACTACAGCACCCGGCACACTTTTTAAATGGACATGCGTTACTCTCATGCTCTCTCTCGAATTTTTGTATGAGTATATGATCATAATACTGAACCCAACACTAAGTAGCAGTATTCATGCAGCTCTAATTAATATCACCATAATGAATGATTAAACATTTATGTATAATATAGCAGAGTTTTAGAAAGCTTGCCTTTATTTATTTTAGTTGTATCTTTCCTGCCATAGACGGCCACACAGAGGAACAATGGTCTGCTGTCAAAGTCACAGTATTTGCTATAAGATTATAAAAGTGTCAACAACAATTCTGGAAAAATGTGGTACTATATAATCTGGAGGTAATAAGTACAAGTCAGCATACATGAGGAATGAAAGTAAACACACCAAGCAAAACAGTGAGAGAGAGAGAGAGATAGGGGAGTAGGGGAGACAGGGAGTGAGAAAAAAGACAGAGCAAGCAAGAGAAAGAAAGGAAGCAAGATAAAGAAATATAGGGAGAGGACAGAGAGAGAGAGAGAGAGAGAGAGAGAGAGAGAGAGAGACAGACAGACAGACAGACAGACAGACAGAGATAAACCTGTTGGTGCAGGTAGGTACACACCCACAAATGTGAAAAACAAGCTTGTGCTGAGGCTGGAACGCTCATTAGAGGAGCAGTGGGTTAGCAAGTCCTGGAACGGCTGCATGTATCACAGACGGACGTCCTTTGCATCACTACATCATGATTCAATTTTTTCGTTCTCTTGCATACACAATCAGTTCCAATCTACACAGATATACTGTAACACATCCAAGGAGTACTACACAGTGTGGCATGCTGTTATAGGAAAATAATCAAAAAAGCAGCTTTGATTATCAACACAAAAAAAGACTTGCTCGGTGTTGTGAGCAAAATAGATTATTTTCATAAAGCATAACATTTTGAAGTGTTTTATTCCTATTGCACCATTTACAACTTTTCCTTGTCACACAACATACACAGCTTTGTTTAATAAACATTGACTAGTTCCTGGGGCAGTCAGATCAGAAGGTTGGGGGTTCAAGCTCCACTACCACCAAGTGGCCACTGTTGGAGCTTGAGCATCCCTCAACTGCTCAGTTGTAAAAATGACACTGAAAAACAAGTTAGTTGCTCTGGATAAGGGCATCTGCCAAAATGCACTAGCTTGTTCTTATGAGAGCATGTTGGTGCAAAACCTAAGAATACCATAAGAAATAAATAGCATGTGCTGTGCAATAAATTTTATTGGTGATTTCTCTATACCACATAATGCCCCCCCACTCATGTAATACTGGCCCAATGTCCCACGCCAGACCATAAGAAAGGTAACACCGCCAGTCCCAGTGCCAGCACTTCCTCTCTCTTTACCAGAGCAGCTCTAACGTCTGATAAGAAAAAGAATTGCACCACTCATGTGGATAATGCCAAGCATAGTTTAAATTACAGCACACCATTAGAGCTGGTTTTAATGGAATAGCATTATATGACTAAAAGATCAATAAAAAGAGCACAGTAAATTTATTATCTAAAAAAAGCAGGTGTGTGATTGGAGATAAGGTGTTAATTATCAACAGTCTAAACATCAGTGTGTTTTTGCACAAATAAATAAGACTGATATGGCAAGTGGCGGGGTGAAAATGACCATTACTCGGCCGAGATAACTGCAATTTAAATGATACCCCCAGAAATGTTCATTGCAGCGTCCACCTACATCCCTCACGACACCTGACACATATCATCATATATAATTTACTGAGCATTTTCCATGCGACACCCATTATCATAACAGACATCTATTTTCACATACTGAATAAATTCCTATTGCATCCATTGACGTTGCGTAAAAATACTACTGAGCTTTTAATTTTTCAACTCTACTTTAGTCACCAGCCAGCTCTTACTGTCATAAAACTGCGACCATCTAGTGATGGTAAAAGATAACGTGAGCTTCCTCAATAATATATAAAACCTTAACCCGCCTACCAGAACACTTCTGAACTGCTGCCTCTGCTGTTTTAGGGCTCTCAGAGAGAAGTGCTATCTACCCTCTTCTATATGAATGCTGAGCGAAGTCGCGAAGTCGCTCCCCATTTTACGGTTTGCTTCATGCCATGGATGCCTGCCATCTTCAGGATTGGAAGTTGGGATCTCTCGCTAACAGCACAAATGTTTTTCTGTTCCATCGCTCAGGGTCTCTTGACAGATTTGTTTAATTTTTTTCTGCCATTTTGCCAACAAACCTTAATACTGCAGCGTGAACGTTTAATCCTGAAAACATGTCTATTTTCATTCACTAAGTGCTAATGATTATTTCAGCAAAACCTGTCTGAGGTTTCAATTGTCAGTGGATGAGTGTAGGATTGGACGACATCACTGTGCTATTTCGGAATTCACCTCAGCCTTCCGTCCTGCATCATTCATCCTCCATCTCTCTCTCTCTCTTTAAGGAGGAGGAGGAAGAGGAGGAAAGACCTGCTCATAGAGGAATTAAACTTTCCTCTGTAAAGCCTGAGCCCCATCACCTCAATGTTGTTGAGGTTTCCTATAATAGCACCCCTTCCCCTCCCCATCATCTTAAATTCCTCACGTATCACGATGTATCACGTAACAGATTATCAGCACATGTGTACTAACAAGTACGAACAAGTAAGATGGAGTGAAAGAGGCAGTGCAGTGCAGAAGGATGAGTCACCACAGAGAGCAGCTTGTAAATCCCAGCTCCTTCTTCTGCTGCTGCTTTCTATCCTCTGCTGCAGAGTCAGTCCTCAAACTTGATGTGAATATCTACATGCAAAAACTCAGGCATGGTAAACCATGTCTGAGTGAGGCACTGCTGGACTTTAACACTGTGATACAGAGCCATAAAGAAACAATGTCACATCTTGACAAAGAATCCATTTCTTCAGTCACTGTAGCTCAACATTCACCAACCTTTAACACTATCTGACATATTATAATATTAATTAACAGCAAACATCATGAGCCCGAGTTAAATATGGGAGCAAAGCATCACAAGGCAATGAGAGGGCTATTATTCATATTTCATAAGAGGGAGTAAAATAACTGTTTTATTCTATTACCCGAGTTGTAATAAATATGCATTATTATTATTATTATTGTACATAAATTCTTTAAAATTACACATACGTATTCTTATAATAAAATGCTTTACAGGAGCCAGTTGGCAAGAAGCTAGCTAATTACGTTGTATTTGGTGGGGGAAAAAAAAACTGTCAATAAACTTGCATTAATGGAATAGGTGGTTACTGGCACTTCTGGCTTGCTTACACCAAGTATGATGCGCTCTCCCCTAGACACTGGCATTAAGTCGTACCAAAGACTGATGGCTACTTCAGTGCAGCAAGCCGATAGTGTGTTTGGTGGGGAGCAAACTGTCTAATTCTTAAAACTAAAAAAAAAAAAAAAAAAAAAAAGGTTGTTTCTTTTCACGGAATCAGTCTTGAATTAATGGGGGGAAAAAAGGCCAGTTAACATTAACTCTTAGCTTTGAATGAGACATGGCCACATCAGTTTTTTTTTCTGTAGTGAATTCTATCTATCCAGTGAACTAGGAGAGAATAATAAGCAATTATAGACTGAGGCAAAGTATGATATGGAAAATTATTCAAATCAATGGGGTCCTATCTGCCAAAGCTGAGGTGGATAAGAACACCCTCTGAGATTTGAGTAATTCTCAGGATCATAGAGCACAAAAATATTTCTTCGATAATTGCTTTTTTTACCTTATATTAAAAAAAATTAAACTTATCCAATGTCAAGGGCAAATACCATTAATTAGTTGAAGAGTTTCCACCAATAAGGCAGGAGCAAAATTTTTGAATGAATAACAATCACCGTTATACTGTAGAGAACACTCAGCTCTCAGAAGAACAGCTGCTGCAATAGTCTCAGAGATGTGAGTGAATAAGTGACTTATATCACACTGAATGAGAATGTTTCATGCACCTCGCTGACAGCGCAAACTGCTCTTGAAAGCTGAGTAGGCAGGGGTCGCCTTCTAAAGACACCGTACCTCTGGTGCACACACAGCCCCGGAACAGCGCAAGAGAAATTTGATTTTGGGGGGGAGGGGGGGGGGGGGGGTTGTCTGAGGTAGATATGAACCTAGCAGCCCATTTCTTGCTGTCAACATCAACACCACCTCTCTGGAATTTGGCAAGTTTGGGGGAAAAAAATCCAAGCATCACACAATCTGGTGAGATGAACAAAAACAAAGCTTGCGCCGCCATCAAACAAGTTCCACTTAAAACTGTAGCTGTGCCTTCCATTTTGGATTTAAAAAAACCCCAAGTGGTGCTGTACTCAAAATTAATTCACCTATGATTCATACAGAAGGGATGCTGCTCTGGAGATGTAAAAGACTGTAGATAAATACAGGCGTAAAACACATTGACTGGGAACTTCAGTGCAGGATTAAATGCTCCCTACAGAGCAGTAATTCAAATTCTATGAAGATCTACACAGCTAAATGATCACCAAACTAAGAATTCACTAAACTGAGTCAGAGTATAGAAGTGCTATCAGACCTGAAACGCTCTGGCATCTTTTACAATAATATTAGACATGCATATCACGCCTGTAACATCCGACATACACAATTCAACAGAAGAGTCAGATAAGTCAAGAGATAGGACCTCTGGTATTATCATCATACTGATAGTATGACACTGTCCGCTCCCCAAAGAGAGCAAAGCCTATCACATGCTTCCTCAAAGCCACATGAAGAGACATAGCACACACTGAGGAACATGCTATCCACCCACCTATACACACATGAGCTCTCAGATGTCTATGATTATCTAACGTCTCAGTAATTGACAAGAGAGAGAGTGTTGCTAAGGTCTCACAGAGCTAGTTGATATGTGAGAACCATTGCTGGAACTACCATGGCCATTCTGTGACTATTTAGGCGGATTGTGGAAGAAGCCTCTTGCAAAAATACGGGTGGAGGAAATAAGCACTTACCTGAGATATGTGAGCATCTGTGACGCATACGTCACAACCCACATGTCTACCAGCAGTACATGCAGTACATATGTTACTCCATGTACATTTTAACCTCCATGGAAACATCTGTTAGGCCATGTACGCCCAACAGATCCGATCATGCCTGCAATGGATAAATTGAATCGGCGGTAAGTTTTAGCACGACCAAATTTACATGAATGGAATCCAAATGCCCAAAGTTCTCTAGGTAGCTCCCTGACTCTCACATATTCTGGAGGAGGTGCACAGAACATTTAGTATATAATGTCGGTTGATTCGTGGAGGTCAGAAGAATCGCCTAACATCATCTACCAAGATGAAGTAATTCTGGCTATGTGACACCAAGACTTATGCCACCACCTCAGAGTATGGCTAATTTTGTTAGCTACGGATGGCTTTGACATCAGCATATGACCTGGTGATCTCAGGATGACAGGGTAAACACTTTCTTTCTGATGCATCAATCAGGAATAAATATTAAGAATGATAAGAAAATAATCCTCAATTACACTGATTGCGTGAATGTTAGAAAGTGCTAAAAGTTGTGATAGAGTTCGGAATGTATTAATAATGCGGCATGTTCACATGTAACCGAAATACACCTAATAACCATGGAAAACAGACAAAAACATGCTCTTATAAACACCTCCGGTAAACCTCCAGTATGTCATCAGCATCCCTCCATATCTCTGTGTTCAGAGTTTAGCTAGTGGTCTTTGAACAGAAAATTCATGACCCTGATTGGTACATAGTGACTTTCAACATTTAGCAGTCAAACCACGATTAAACAAAACTAAGGAGATTATTTTAGATGATGCTTGCTGCTGCAAATCACAGAAGAACCAAACACTTTGCCTGTTATCTTAAGCACAGATGGGTAAATATTTAGAACTAGCATGAGGTAGTTCAGCAAGGGTTCAAACCCAAATCACACCCCCACCAACTACACCTCAGGGATCAATCCATTACCAAGCCAAGCTATTCATTTATCGTTACTGCAGATTAAAATGACCGCCTTCCAGCTATCGTGTGTTTTGATAGTTATACAATAGGGATACAAGACATGATTCTCTTTTCCATCAAAAGTACAAGAAGACGGCTCCGGAGTGGCGCATCGACAAGGTGCGCGACTATCAACCCGGAGATCGCAAGTTCGAATCCGGGTTGATGCCATAGCCATCCATTGGCCGATCTCTCACGGGAGGGAGGGATGGCATATGCTCACTTCCCTGTCACTCACAGCCAATCATGGGCTTCTGTGAGCTCATTTGTACGAGGGGGCGGGTAGCGCTTTCCCTCCGAGTGTGTTAGGCTGCCAAATACGCATGCGCAGCAGTTCAAAAAGAAGCGGGTGGCAGCATCGCATGTCACGGAGGGGGCATGTGCATGCTTATGCCCCTCCCTGGTTGGTGGTGTTCGTGTGATGGGGAAGGCAAAAGGGTTGATGGGTGGGAATTTGACACGACTGAAGTAGGGAGAAAAAAAAAAAAAAAAAAAGAGTACAAGAAGTGTTTCTCATCGATACAGGTACCGTCACGAAACATTTCAATTAGTTCTGTTGATGTAGTGCTGCATGCGGCAAACAACTCAATCTACATTTTATGTTTAAGCTATCATCATGTAGTCAAGAGAGCAGACATTAGAGAGTGCATAAGTACCACAAGCCATGAATTGCATCTTGACTCATGAACACTCAAGTATAGACCCTGGGGAGCTAGGGGAATAGAAACGTCTCCATGCTTGCAGACCTGGAGTGCTCTCTCACAGTTTGTCTGGATGCTTGATTCACCGCCACATAGTCGCCAAATCCTTTGTGTGCGCGCACAATTCATGGCACCTTTCACCCATTTGTAATGACCGTGCTTGACTCGTCTCATCCTTGGACTCACAATTAAACTCACTGTTAAACTGACCTGCACTGGAGGAAGATCCTGTAGATATTTTCACAGGGCACACTGCGGTTTGCTCTGACTGCCCTTATTAATCATGTAAATGTCCAGGTTGTGTCATCGCTTCAACTGGACAATAATGTACACTTGACTTACTTCACATAGTATGATGTGGTGCACTGGGATCAGAATAAATGATCTCGGTAACAGAGTGATATATCCCCTCCGGTATCAGTTTCAGTGCATACATGTTAGATATAATGTTGATCCTGGAGATCTCCTGGCAGGCACGGACACAAACAGACCTGTGAAACTGCAAAGGTTGCATTGCATTGATTTTCCTGAGCCACAGCTCCTTTAATCTGGGTCCAGGACTGTAAAGTGATTGTACCTGAAGATCAACACATTGCCATCTCACATCCATCTCAGCTCTCATCATTCTACAGCACAGGCCTGTTAGATCACAATGTAATCGACTGCACACTGTAGAGTAACTTGATGAGAGCAGGTTCAGGAGTTAAACAGCGTATTACGCAGGAAAACGTCAACTTCAGTGATGTGTCAAGGTGTGCTGCGCGTTTGACGTCATTCCTCCAGCTAACGCTACACTGATAGAAAGGTGCTGCTGAGTGCAGAGACAAGAACAAGAACCAAAAAAGCAATACAACCCCAAAATATTCAGGTGAATTACCTGTAATTCGGCTCTTTCCACGTCCCACTGCGTTCTTTCCACCTCGAAACGGGCCCATTCGTGCTGCAGAAAGTGCAGGATCCCCGGTATGTTGTACTGCGCCCTCACCGCCTCTCCGCCTCCGTCGCCCGGCTGCTGAACTGCTTTTGCTCCGCCGGCCAAAGCCGAGTTATTGTTATTGTTAAAAAACACACCGGGGCCAGCCTGCTCGTCCATGGCCAGGCCGGGAAGGGAGATCCGTTCGCCCAGATTGGCACGATAACTCCGTCTGATGGCCTCTCTCTCTCTCTCTTTCGCCTTCTCTACTTTACAATATCCGCTTTTAGTGAAGCACCGAGCAAAAACAGCTTCTCGACCCGAGACAGCTCTCTCTACTGGGCAACTCAACTCAAAACCAGTAGTCCGTTGGCTAAATTACAAAACACTCCCCTGCTCCCTACATATGCGGCCTTCATAGAGTACGAATTGCGAGCTTTTACTACCCTATGTAGTGCAAAACAGAGTTGTTTGGGAGTTCTGCCATTAATCCGTGACGTAAGCAGCGAAATCACGCCCACAAACAGAAGCGTCGAGCGAGAGCGCGCGGGTCCTCGCTCTGTCAATATACGACGTTCTGATTGGTTGCCATAAATCACTTTCATCGGGAACATCCAATCGAAGGTGAACGCACTTGTTTGGAAGGCAAAGCGTACGCGGTGCATGATGGGACATGCAATTGGGACTTTTGTTTTTTTTATAAAGTTAAAAACAAACTCTTTTAGTGCATATTATTTATTATAAAAAGGAAAATAAACATTCATATTACAATAGATATATGCATGTTTACACACACACACACACACACACACACACACAAGAGATAATATTGAAGACTTTCAATTATAAGTCTTTGATACCAAGAAAGAGGGTGGCACGGTGATGTGGTGGTTAGTGCGTCTGCTTCTCAACAAGAATGTTCTTGGTTCGAGTCCCAGGCTTGGCAAGGGTGTTTCTGTGTGGTGTTTATGGAATGAACAGAGTTCAGTTGTGTGGAGTTTGCATGTTCTCTCTCTGCTTACATGGGCTTCCTTTAGATACTCTGGTTTCCTCCCACAGTCCAAAGACATGTACTTATTACATTGTTCAGCTGTTCCAAATTGCCCCAAGGTGTAAATGTGAGCAGTTGTGTGTCGTAGCCCTGTGATGGACTGGCGAGCTGTTTGGGGTGTACCCCACCTTCGCTGGGCTCGAGCCTCCCCATGACCCTAGTAGGATTTTGTGGTTCAGCAGATGAATGAAAGATATACCAAAAAAAATTTTCAAATTACACTCATAAAGTTACTGTTACATACAGGGGCACATTTAAAGGACACACCAGTGTGATCTGGCAAATTATGACAATTATGCCAAATGACATACAATAATGCATAATTTACCAGATCACACCAGTGAGGTAAAGAACATATATTCTTTAGTGAGAATATATGCATTGGAAATAAAATATGGTTTCATCAGTAGCCTAAAGATTACTCTAAGTTGGATAGGATATCACATGCCACATTGGGGCCAAAATAAAAAAAATACAAAGAAATCTAAATTAGCCTATTATTTTTAACAGGTGAATGAGAGCAGTTTAGAATAATACTTAACAATAGCGAAATCTGCTACACAGAATGCAGACAGATTACTCTCATAGCAAAGCTGTCTGTGTTCAAATGCAAGCTCAGGAACAGCCAGTCACATTTTCTTGTTACTCAGATTATGAGCAGTTTATTATAAAACAGTTTCATAAAAACGAAAACATCAACCTTCATTAATCAGTATGAAATCAGTTGATAATGATAAGAGGAAAAAAAGATAGCAGGTACTGTACTGCTACTGTTGACAGAAGTTGACAGAAAATACTGTTTTTGCTGCTAAATCACAGTATTACTTTTATTGATTAACAAACAGCATTTAACTGTTAATTTAGGGCAGCATGGTGGTATAGTGGTTAGCACGTCTACATCACAGCAAGAGGGTCCCAGGTCTGAGTCCTGGGCTTGCTGAGGGTGTTTCTATGTGGTGTTTGCATGTCCTCTCTGTGCTTTTGTGGGTTTCCTTAAGGCACTCCAGTTTCTTCCTACAGCCTAAAGACATGCTGTTCCAAATTGCCCCATTTATTAAGCACATATGCAGTTCTTACCAAATTTATAACACCACCCATCTCAGCTATATTAGAGCCTATCTTGGCCAACTTTGTATGAAGGTGGGGTACACCATGAACAGCTTGCCAGACCATTTTATGGCCAACACACACAATCATTCACACTCACACCTAGGGTAAAATTGGATCATCAAATGTGTATGTCTTTGGACTGTGTATGAGCAAGCTGGTGTACCCGGAGGATTAAGCAACCTGACCAAATGAAAGAATGAATGTATTACTTTCATTTATGATAGGTATTGTAATACATTGTTTAAGCAGATTAAAGAGCATCCCTTTGGTCCTTCAGTCTTCCACTCACTGTATACACTGCTAAGATAGTGTTCCAAGGCTTTATTCATGGAAATAATGCCATCATTACTTTCATACTCATCATTTCATAAATCACTTACTTTAACAGTGGGATTCTCATTAATATAGCATTTCTGTGGTTCAGTGGGTGGTATTTTACCTTCCCTGCTGCAGTGTCCTTCTTCTTCTGGACGTCTGTCTGTGCCTGTGGGCTTCCTCTGGGTTGTCTGGTTTCCTTTTACTTCCGAAAAACATTTATGTGGATGGTCTAGCTGCTCTAAATTGATCCTAGGCATGAATATGTGTGTGTTCCCACCTTGCTTACTCCCACCATTCCCGGGATGGGCTTTTCTCAGAATCTCAGAAACAAAGATACCAAACTATACTATTAATTGATAATGGGGTGGTAACACCAAACACTGGGGTGGCACCTGGATCAGTCTAAATATTTACCTGTGCATGTGCACCTTTCATTGGCTTTTAGACTAAAGTAGAAAAACTAAATCAGTGGTCCCTAAAGTCCAGTTATATGTCTAAAATCAATTCTGATGATTTATATTAAGGTTATAAAATATGTTCCTTAAAAATTAAAAGAACAAGACTAGGGTTTGCTCACTGATTCATTTACTCAAACCTTCTATCTCCACTACTACTATATAATGAAACCATTATATTACCAAGACATTGTTGCTAGGTTTGTTGACTTTTTAAGACCCCTTTATTGAGTTTCCCAGCACAGTAGTGACTGTTTTGTCAATGACTCTCCAGCTCATATCACGGTCACAGTTGTACAAGTTTCGAAAACTGGTTTGCTCAACTCCCTATCAGTGTGCAACGCTGCATTATGTTTACAATTACCTCTGTTCCTCAACAACCAATCACTGATCTCCCTGCTTGTTCCACCCTCTGCCACATTGTTCTTCTGCCACTTTCTTTTTGAAAATATATCATTTTATAAAGCGAGTAAACGTTTTTCTTCATGGTTGCTCACCATCAATACTTGTTATTTCCTGCAGTCTTAAAATCCAGCACCTTACCACCAGGCCACCATAAAGTTTTCATAAGCTGAATTCAAAGATTTAAAACTTTTTCTATGTACTCAAAAGGCCTATTTCTCTCAAATATTGTTCACAAATCTGTCTAAATCTGTGTTAGTCAGCACTTCTCCTTTGCTTATATAACCCATCCACCTGAGAGGTGTGGCATATCAAGATGCTGATTAGACAGCATGAATATTGCACAGGTGTGCCTTAGGCTGGCCACAATAAAAGGCCACTCTAAAATGTGCAGTTTTATCACACAGCACAATGCCACAGATGTCGCATGTTTTGAGGGAGTGTGCAATTGGCATGCTGACTGCAGGAATGTCCACCAGAGCTGTTGCCCGTGAATGAATGTTCATTTCTCTACCATAAGGCATCTCCAAAAACATTTTAGAGAATTTGGCAGTACATCCAACCGGCCTCGCAACCGCAGACCATGTGTAACACCACTAGCCCAGGACCTCCACATTCAGCATCATAACCTCCAAGATCGTCTGATACCAGCCACCCGGACAGCTGCTGCAACAATCGCTTTGCATAACCAAAGAATTTCTGCACAAACCGTCAGAAACCGTCTCAGGTAAGCTTATCTACATGCTCGTCGTGGTCTCGACCTGACTGCAGTTCGTCGTCGTAACCAACTTGAGTGGGCATATGCTCACATTCAATGGCATCTGGCACGTTGGAGAGGTGTTTCCCTTTATGGAAGGAGATGTGTTGCACTGCGTGATGCAAATGGTGCCACCAGATACTGACTGGTTTTCTGACCGGTGGAGGAAACTGGATTACCCGGAGGAAACTCACACAAGCACAGGGAGAACATGCAAACACAGAAACATCTGAGTCTGGGAACTCGAACCAGGCCTTCTTGCTGTGAGGCAGATGTGGTAACCACTGCACCACTGTGCTGCCCTA
>JAOUQZ010000004.1:7198151-7200651 GCA_028564935.1 Neosilurus hyrtlii
TACTATGTAAAGCTGCTTTGTGACAATGTCAATTGTAAAAAGCGCTATACAAATAAAAGTGACTTGACTTGACTTAATCCATGGCTGGTTAACTGATAAGAAATTTGTAGATTATTGTATTCAGATTTAATTTTTTAATTTCTTTCAGGTTCATGCATGGGGATAGAGAATTTCATAGTGGTTCTGAAATCCATGTATCAAAGTCAGGCTGCCTTGTAGCTGCTGTTTTGTCACCTTTTGCAACCTTTCTAAAGCATCTTCAGTACAAACTCATTACAACTTCAGTTACTGCTACAGTTGTTTGAACCACTTATAAAACCACCCCCTGTATGTGGCTGTTTTGCCACACTGTTGTCATATTTTGGCAGTTCAGCACAGTTTGGAGCTGCCCTGTGTGAAGCCTGATTTATACACATTAGAAAATATTTGCTTAGTATGCATGAAAAGACTGTGGTCTCTGCAGTACTCACTTGTCAAGTTATACAATTAAACAGTTTTTCACTATTTTTGTCTTGAGGATTTCTTGGGTGGGTCATTAATAATGGCTCACTGAAACTCTAATTTTATATATTTGGATTCTTTTTTGACTAATTCAGATTTGTCTGTGTCTATAATTTGTCTATAATGTCACAAAGTCAGAAAACATACATACAGTATGTACAGTATTAATGTCTTACATGAACTTTAACATCCTTATATCTCCATGCCTGATTTACAAATTCAACCTCTTCTGACCTTTTTTTATAATTTATAATTGTATAATTTAAAAATTAATGAAGCCATAGACATCTGGAAATAATTGCTTATTTCAGTCTGGAGTCAACATCACACTGAGATTAGCACTATGTTTTTCTCCTTTTTTTTTTTTTTTTGACAAATCACCTATGTAGAACAAAGATGAATATTTCATAATCACCTCTCAAGGTCTTTAGAAGGAACACATGATTATTTAATGGGTGCTGGGGTTAAATGAGACATTAACTGGAGAAGGGTCTTATTAGTTGCTGCTTTAAGCCCTCTAGTGTTAGTAAGGCACTGTTCTATTTATACTCACCTTTGTATTATAATCACTGTATGCACAGATGACACTGGTAATTGCACCTTCCTGACAGAGTTGGTTTCCATGTAATTATGGATGGTGTCTAAACATAACCGCCCATGCCTAAAGCATTAGTAAGTGTGAAAGGAAATTCAATAAAGCTCGAAATGAGAATAGAAAGCCACCGAAAAGCTGCCTGAACTTTTATAGCTTTTGGAATTGGGACACCGCAAAAGCCTGGAAAAACAGGCAAGAAGAGAAAAATCTGGAGTGTGTACCATAGCTAAACAATGTGTCATCCTCTCACACAGTGTCACAGGCACATACTCACTCACACAGTGACAGTTTAGTCACTCTGTTTTGCTTTAGGAAGTGAACAAAACCAGTTCTGTGGTTAAAAGCATGTTAAACAGGAAGAATAAGAAAAACAAACTGGCTCAGAGTACACCTGAAGGGGGCAATGTTGTTCCAAGCAAAATTACAAATAAAAAGCACATGGATAAGGTTGATTCTTTCGTTCTGTCTGTGCATGTGTGGGTGTAATGTTAGGTTTTCCCCTGATATTAAATTTCACCGACAGGCATTGCATGTGAAAGCTGCCGTGTTGCGTATGCTGACCTCAGAGGAGGCCCTTTGTCTCAGTTGCTCCGGTCACATGTTAGTTGCTACAGTAAACGCGATGCTTCCCACGTGATATGGGCCTCAGCAGTGACAAATCACTCCCCACGTCATCAAACCTTCCGAGAAAATGAAAGCAATGTGTCTTGCTGGTTGCCATCAGCACTTATAGGCCTAACATGCTAATACCTATATGACTAGAGCATTTGACTAATGGATGCAGCTGACGTCATCTCTCCTGTAAAAGTGTACATCTAAGGACTGAAGCCATAATTTAATAAATATACACAATACATGAACTTCTGGATCTGGCATGCCAGGTTTAACCTCTGACATCTTCTTCCAAAAGATTTGGATTGTGGGAAATGGACTGTGGAGGATTGTGCATGTGAAAATATGAGTAATGGTTTAGTTGTGTAACAAAATTTAATGGTCTGTCATGTTGGCTTAGAAGCTACAGGTCAAGGCCTTGCATACAAACACACATACACAGATTCACAATCCTCACCTTGTTCAAACTTGGTTAATGGTGCCCATTGAGTCCCCTGGGTTGGCTAATGAATGGAGCACAGTTTAACACAATAATGTAGGTCTGTATCCCACTTCTTGTTCTAACACATGTCTATAATTAACATTCACGCTCACGTCATACACACCTCACTATACCCCACATTCTGTGTTTGTAGATAATAAAAATGCTCTCTCTTTATGTACCAGGTTGTATCAGTAGCAGGGTGAGAGGATGTAAGACAGAATTGGTGTTTTTTCCCCAAACCAGGCAAAAAAAAAAAATCAATAAATGGACATCAAAGGTGGGAAACAAGGAGTCAGAAGTACCCCCAT
>JAOUQZ010000004.1:7205651-7211349 GCA_028564935.1 Neosilurus hyrtlii
AAGTGCAAGAGCATAGCAAAGCAACTCGAAACTCCAGTGCAATGTAAACAATTTTGAAAGAAATTTAAAAAAAAGCATTGGGCTGTTGCTTCTGGAGTGGAGACATGCCCTGCAGCTAGACTCTGATCACTTGATGGATGGATTCAAAGGGAGGGAATGTCGTTTACATGTGGAGAGAAGATTGCAGAGTCGAGCCATCAAAATCTGTCTCCAGGAAACAAGGCATATGCTCAAACAGGAGTCAAATATAATGCAATCCACACATGTGCAGTCCATATGTGGGCTGTAAAAGGAGTGTTGACTTAGTCTGAGACACCACTGATGCTAGATTGGGGGATGGTGGTAGTGGTGGGGGTTTGGACATGGGTGGGGGGTGTTGTGGTCCGATGAGTGCTTTTCCACAGTGTTTGGGCCTTGTGACTGGGGCACATCTGGTTTTGGTGGAGAGCGATCGACCCCTGCTGCCCACACAGGCCTCTTTATAATGAATGTGATAGAAACCTGTAGTTAGCACCTGTGGGACCCCTCTTGCCATCACCCCCATCTGTGTTCTGCATTCTCAACCCCATCTCCCCCCATTTCCCTCCATTCTTTTCCTTCTTGCTCACTTCCTTTTTTTCTCTTCGTTCCTTCTCTCTGAAACAGCATCCGTTACGCAACATGTCCTCCCTGCTCTGTTTTTCACTTGCTGAAAACATGCTGGCGCCCCTGAGGCCACTGCTCTCGTCCTATCAGAGAGCAGGACCACCACCATGACAACGGGTTACTAAGCAGAATCTTATCTAAGAAGGAATGCCACTATACCCATATCACCACCGAGAGGGCGAGTGGCAGGGATACACAGACTCACCATCTTTCTTTCTTTCTCCCAATTCCTTGGACTCTCGAGTAACAAAATGTGCAATTGAAATGTTTCTATTCTTTTCTTTCTTTATATATTTATACTTCTTTACTCATGCCTGATTTTTTTGCTATTTCCAGATCGAGACAGAACAGAGACAAATGTCTTTTAATGCACTGAAAATAACACAGCCTACTCAGCCGTAGCTAAATCTCATGCTTGTTTTTACCAATTGCTGCTGTTGTTTTTTTTTTTTTTTATATTTTTATTGGCCTCTCACCTTGCTGAAATAGAGACCACCCAGAAAGCTAAACTTATTTCAGACTTGTTTTGTAGGGACTCCTGTCTTACCGAAATAAGAAGTGATCTGGAACGGAATGGACGTTTCCATTAGGGGCTGTATATGTGCACACTTGTGAACAGAGTCGGCCCATTAGTGCTGATGTGCCTGCCTATTTTAACAGGTTTATAAATAGAGTGATTTATCACGTGGAAAGAGAAGGTGCCTCTGGCGCTCTGACTGATGTTAATGAACCTAACACACACAGACAAAAGACGTCACTAGACCTGTTTGGCCCCTGTGCAGTTTACCCAGATTACTCAGCAGGGTGTGTGAGCCCTAGGCTAATGAATGTGGCATGCAAACACAACCCAGTCAACAGCTAGCGTCTGCCCCAAAGACTCCCCTTTCTATGATGGATAGATGATCTGGGTTGGTCTGAGAGCACCATGCTGGAGTGGAGGACTAGCCTGGATTTGTTCACCTTACTGTTTCCCTGCATATTTCACCTGACTAGACCAGTCTTCTTATTCACTCCCTGTGGCTGTGTAAACACACTTTTAAAGTGTGTTTCCTGGTTTCTGGCTTTTACTGGGGGTCATAGAGTGGTACAACTGGAATGTTCAGTACAAATACTTCTGAAACCATACCAAACACTTCACATCCATTATACTCTTATTTTGACAACCCACTGCCAATCCCAACCAAAACCCCATAATCAACTGCTTCCTGTCAGATCACAGTACACCCCTAAAAATATTCTTTAAAAAAGAGTTCTTTGGATAGTTAAGGATTGTAAGACATCTACTTGGAATGTTGCCTAATAAGGAGCACTCTATTAGACTTGATTTTCCCAGAGGGACCATAAAATAAAGAGCCCTTAAAGTGCTAGATGGAAAGCGTTTTTTTAAGGGTAGCCTCTTACAGCAGGTTATCAGGAAACAATTTAAAATTCTGAGACAGATGAGGCCCCATTTGAATGTTCCTGGATTCATTACTATATTAATATATATAGTAGAACTAAGCACAAAATTATTATTAGTATTCAGTAAATTTTTAGAGACTTTTAATAATGTTCTTCCTGAATTGTTTTGTTTGGAAATATGAATGAAAATAACCTGAAGGATCATCTAAAATATAGGAACTTTTCATTAGAATGCTACTGATTTCATCATTCTTTGAATTAAAATGTCCGAGAACCATAATGTTGAAAAGACATTCTCCCATTTAAAAAACTACTAATAACTAGAACCATAGACATTTAGTGTAGCTGGATATTTGTGTATGTTTTTGGCTAAAGTCTTCCTTAAAATAAGAACACTTGCAGCAATAAAGCAAGAGAGATTCCTATCAATTTCTAAGTGCTCCCCCACCCCCCACCCCTCATGGCATGAGTCAGCATTAGGTTTTTTAGATTCTGGTCTGCAGTGGATGGTGTATGTGTGTGTGTGTTTTGCATTCCTCTGCATTATCATAATGATAAGTGCTGGTAAAGCATTCCACATGACCTCCAGTCCAGCAGGCTCTTGCCATACCAGCATGCAGTAATTACCAGGGCGGAGGCTATGCTCAGTGTTTTCTTTTAACCAGAAATCTCTGAAGCATCTTAACGTCTTTTTTTTTAAACTCCGCATAGGAAAAACATCAACAAGCAACCACGCAGAGACAAGAATGTGAATAAAAAAAGTGTAAATCTGTGCCATGTGCTTAAGACCAGGATATCTATCCAGATTCCTTAACCATGCTATGCATCCAGCTCTGCTTCTTAACTGGCTACAAGGCACATGGAAAAGATCCTCACATAACCATATCAAAGAACAACTGCACTGTTCAAACAGTTCAGATCTTGGGCACTCTCCTCAATGCCCTTGTAAAAGAACAGCCAGATCTTGAAAAGTGCTTGAAATATGTTTTGCTCTCAAACTCCTGTGCTACGCAGGAAAACAGATGCTATCTGTCTGACTTACGAATGGAAACATAGGAATGTCGCACTGGGAATGTATTTCTCATAGCACTGCTTGTTTGGTCAAAGAGTCCAGAGTCCTGTCTAGCTTTTCTCGCGCAGCTTCCTACGTCAAGCCCAAAGGGGGTGGCTTTAACACTGATGTCTGATTGGACGGAAGACGGGAGTGTCCGGGATGACCGGGAAAGATGGTGTTACTGTGGTGACACTGCAGGAGAGGACAGAGAGCCTCTTTGAGTTGATGAAAGTCTTGGTGAGGTAGCACACACCTCAACACTCATGGAAAATTACCGGTCTGCATCTGCATAAATACTTTAAGAAATGAGGCCCAGCCTGAGAGCCACAGATGTCCAGAAGAATACAGGAGGGCAGAGGGCATGCTGTGTTGGAAGAAGTTACTTCTGTATATATTTTCTGTATCATCTATTTACTGTACAATTTATTACAATCTTTAACAGTGTTATTGTTATAAATTAGGGATTCTGTCCTGACAGACTAACACACTGGGACAATTTTCTATTCTATAAGTGCCTACGAAATCATTCCTCCTTATGGCCTTATGTTTTTTTTTTAGTGTGTTTCAGCCTTTATCACAGTGGCATAGTGGCTAGCATGACAGAAAGAAGGTCCTGGATTTGATTACTAGGCTTGGTTGGAGTTTGCATGTTCTCCCCATGCTTGTGTGGGTTTCCTCCAGGCACTTTCCTCCAGTCCAAAGGCATGCACATTAGGGAAAATTGGCTGGCCCAATTTGCCCCTAATTGTGGATGGGAGTGTGTGTGAGGTTGTGTGTGTTGGCCCTGCGATAGTTTGGCGAGCTGTTCAGGGTGTACCCCACCTTTGCCCAGTGACAGTAGAGGGATTAAGCGGCTTGGCAGATGAGTGCCCAGAACAAGAGCTGGGACTTTCTGAATTGACAGCCGACATTGTTGACAAGACAGTAGAGACAGCTGTTGTGCTGATGGGTTGCATATTGGAGGTCGAAATCTTTTATGTGTTTCATATAGGATCATGGAGGAGAAACCATTTTTTTCCCTTTCTGAGCTTACTGTATATCATTGAATCACATGAATCATGTGAAACATGTTATCTATTTCATTTTACAAAACAATATTCTGCCATAATAATCACAGACCATGTTATTAAAAAGGCAGAATTTATACAACCAAACAAAAGATTAGATAGTTGTTTATCTTGCCCATTCATGCCACTTTATTTTTACACAAACCTGTTTAAGCCCAGATTCTTCTTTCCAACTGAAGAGTCTGAAGTTATTGTCGGGGGGATCAGTTTAGCTTGCATAAGCACTGCATGGGAAAGTGGCGCTTGATGCCTCGGGTAAGGGTGGAACAGGAAAGACTGGGGATGGGGGGTGACTTGATGAAGTGCTCTGTGTGTATGTATGTGTGTGTGTGTGTGTGTGTGTATGTGTGGGTGTTTTTGTGTGTGTAAGTGTGGATGTATGAGGGTGTGCTAGTGTGAGGTCTGCTGACAGAGGGGAATTCCGCAGCCCGGATTAGCCCAAGCTGACAATGAGCCAACACGTAGAGGAAATGTGTTCTTTATAGATGGTGAAGTGTGTGTGTGTGTGTGTGTGTGTGTGTGTGTGTGTGTGTGTGTTGTTTTTGTTGTTGTTTTTGTTGGACTGCATTTAAATCCGTTATTCATAGATGACTGGATTGCTTAGATTTTGGAAAACAAAACCAGCTTAGTTCATTTGAATTATTGCAGGATACTAATGAGTGTGAAAAAAATTCCAGCGCATGTCGCTAGTTGAAACCAAATTGGAACTCAGTCGATGTGGCTAAGGTTGAGTAACTGTCAAAGCCAGAATTGACACACACAGCTGACGCTGCTGGCATTTCTAACTTTTGTGTTTTCTGCAGCGTTTTTTTTCAGCGTCATCACTAAGGAAACACACACACACACACAAAGACAAAAAATGCCAGGCTCACGTCGGGCTAAAATCTGATTTTGACAGAAATACAGATTGTGATATACCCAAAAAGAAGAGCACAGAATAACAGCATGGACGTGTTCTCAGTTGTAATTAATGGGCTTTATACTAATTGTAGTGCATCTGAAAGATAGGGTGCCCTGTAATTTTTTTCAGGGATTTTTGAACTTTAATCATTGTCAGCCATAAACAGCTATAAGCACTGTTCCTTCACTAGCCTCTTTTTTCCTTTCTCTTGAAGATAATATGACAAACAGTGCAGCTTGTTATTCATTATCTATACTGCTAAAGAAACTGTGTCTGTTCCCCGAACTAAACAAAAATGTAAAAACACTCAGAAATTTTTTGTTTTAGTAATCTTTTAACATAAATTTAAACCATACTGAATCTACTGCCAGCACCTTTGATCTAAAGATAGGATTGTTAAATGTTAGATCTCTTACGTCTTAAGGACTTATTGTTAATGAAATCATTACCGATCAGGAGTTTAGTGTAATTTGTTTAACAGAAAAATAGATATATAATGCTGGCCACACTCTAGATCTAATACTAACTTTTGGATTAAACATCGAAAACATAATCACAGTTCCACAGTCAGAAACTATTTCAGATCATTATCTTATCTCACTTACAATGCATCTTAGTACTAATATATAC
>JAOUQZ010000004.1:7281024-7300513 GCA_028564935.1 Neosilurus hyrtlii
CTCTCTCTCTCTCTCTCTCTCTCTCTCTCTCTCTCTCTCTCTCCTCTCTCTCTCTCTCTCTCTCTCTCTCTCTCTCTGAACTGCTCTCCCTTATTCATCAGGCCATTTACGGCTCAATGCCAAACATTCTGCTGTTGCCATGGCATCCTGGAGAGTGGACTGTTGGAGAAGAACCACAAAAACAAGTCTTTTCTGGATCCAGATGTGCCACATCTGCAGGCACTGAAAGACCAGACAGCAACAGCTAAGCGAAAAAAAAAGAAATACACATGATATGTTGCAAAATACCTCCCTCTAAATGAAAAAATGAGTGAAAAGGATAGTGTGAGTTTGTTTAGGAAGAGTGTATGGAGGGACTGTAGACTCTGTAGTGGGTTTCGCCTTGAGCAACACAATTATTCTAGGCTTGTGATAAGGTTGTTTCCAGGTAACAAAGTAGGCAGCATTTATTTCAAGATAGAGGTTGTCCTATTCATTATTTGGGCCAAATCTGATGCACAGCAATCATCCACTCCATTCAAGGCACTGTTGTTATAAATATAATTACCCTGGCTGTCACGCTAACATATTTGTATCAGAAGTTATTGGCTAGCATGCAGTGAACTTGCAAATTGCAATGTTGCTATTTAGTGAAGCTACCATGATATTTAGTTTTAAACTTGATGGCTAGTTAGATAACAGTGGTGTACATATAGAGCACTAAAAACATATTCTAGTTTAGGATCCAGCCTCAGGTAAATCAATGAATTTTCAAGTGAAAGTGAATAAATAAATATTACACACGGTGCATGCTAAAAGTTATAATTTATGATGGAAATATCTGTTTAAAATGCTGACCAGTGCAACAGAAAAGGCTTCTAATCCAACTGCTTCCAGAATAAAATGCAGCTATAGTGAGTAGTAAGCTTTTTTTTTAACAGAAATATTAAGATGATGGAAAAGTGAAACGGATAATAACTTTGGATTTAAACATTTCTGACACATAACAATTTTTCTTGTCATATAATTCTCTTTCAAGTGCGAGCTTCTGGGAGAAAAATGGTAAAGTCATCAATGAAACCTCAGTTCAACTGCCATTTCTTTTTTCTTCTCCTTCTTCTTTCCTTCCCTTTTCTCTCTATTTGTTTCTCACCCTTCATTACTGCTGTCTTTGCTGATTGTTTCTCCGCAGGTTCCCTTCCACCTCAGCTGCTCATAGTACAGGTAACTGACAGGAGCAGTTTTCACATGGCCTCCAAAAATAACACAGGTGCAGCAATGCTCTCTGTGACGTAACTAAGCCCTGGAGCAAGACCCAGCAAATAATGACAGCTTATGTAACGTCCAGACAGTCCTGTGTCTCTCTCTGTCTCCTGACATCAAATGCTGCCAGGCATTACTTTATTGCCCCTCGCTGCTTGTTTAGGAGGACGGGCTGTTCAACATGGCACTTCTTGGGAAATCAGCGAGAGGCTTAAAGAAGTAATCTGATTTACTTATGTTATTACATTAATGTCCGCTATGTCAATGTTGCATGATATTCTAAACTCTGGGGACAGAAAGGATGCTCCACAAATAACCATTCATATTACAATAATTGTCTGCCATGAATTTGTGATCAATACAAGATTATCACACTGAAACCACATAAACTCGATCTGATCAACCACATAATTTGATATATTATACTAATAATATATATTAGGCATATTATACTACAGCCATTTGTCAACAATTAGAATTTTTTTCTGTCCACAGTTGCATTCAATCTTATGTTCAGTTAGACTGTTTAGATGTAGCTTGTCATAGGGTTAGCAAGAAACTAGAATGTACACAGTCCTTCATCCTGAAGACTGGCACTAGGCACTCATTCCATGGGAAATAAATGTCCCATGAAGCAATATTATTCAAGTTGGTTTATAATGGTATATAATATAACCAATTACAGCCCATAATGTTTAGATACAAGATGCTGGAAGACATGTTTTTTCTTCTAATATGAAGTATCTGTTGCGTTTTGACTTTGCAATAATTGTACAACATCCCATGTGAAATGGGCAGACCATTCAGCAACAGGGCCAGACATGTCCCTCTGTCCCTCTGTCTTTGAATGTCCCTCCGGTGTGTCACATGACCTACACACTCTGTGATGATGTCACAGATACGGGCGCTACCATCCTGGGACCCACAGAGCTTTATGTACTACTACTTTTTTTTTAATCTCTTACATTCAAAAAATTCAAACCCAAGCTCCTACTGAAACTCATTCTTTTTATCCATGCTACAATCTTAGTTTGACATTTCTCTCTCCCTGTCTTGCTCTTTGTGGTTTGGATGGCATTCTTTAAACATACCAACAACATGAGTACTCGTGTTAAGAAAACCTCTTCAATGCATCACTCATGGATCAACTTCTCATTCCCAAAGCATATGGAGCAGTTTCCTGGCTTCCTCTTGCATCTGTCATTGGGCCCAGTTGAAGCTCCGCCTGTGATACCGTACAATGTGACCGTAGTGATTTTCCCTGTTCTTTATCAGGTCTGATTTGATAACAGATGGAAAAAGTGGTACCGTGTTCTTTCTCTCATCCTAGAAACATTTGCATGTATTATCGTTATATAATCTGCATTCCCTCTTCCTTTCAGCACCAATAAATCTTACTTTCAGTTTCAGCATTAAAGCTGGCTTGACCTGAGCAGGAACTGATTAAGTTCTTATATTACACATGGGAAAATGCAGCAGGGACTTTATGATGGTGCAAATATGCAGTTATACAGTTTGTTCTGCAGTTTGTGCTTTATAACAAGCTGTCAGTGACATAGCTTGCTAACATGTTAGACCTCTCACAAGACTGCAGCTGGCAGTGAGTATGTCTGAAGGTGCTTACACAGAAGAGCTCAGGTTGTGGCGTATTGGAGGAGATCTGATTGGCAGCCTGTGAGAAAGGAGACTTGGATAAGCCAAGCAGAAAGCCAGTTGAGCTTGTCAGTCTTCCGGCTTCTTCTTCAGCAGTGGCCACCTGGCTGTGTCAGACCGTGTCTAACCCTCTTAGTGCATTCGGCTTTCTCTGCTAAAGCTCTGCATGTGATTCCAAAGTCCACTCAGTGTCTTTAGTTGATCAATTATAAAACATGAATACAAGACTTAACTCAAGTGATACGTAGGATTCAACAATGAATTGTTTAATGCTAGCATAGGTCATTTTTGGAGAAACCAGCAAGTGTTAGAATTTGAAAGTATCCAACCAAAAAAATTCCACCCCCTCCCTTCAGCCCTACCTTCAAAGCCCCTCCTGCAAAACATATGAACATGCACTGCCTAATTACTTCTGGAAGATTTTTCCAGTCAACTGTTGTTAGTTGAATCACAGCTATTGCTAGCTGAAACTTATTATCATTGAGAGGGGAAAAAACAGGCTGGTTAGCAGGGTTCAAATGATAAATTATGGGTGTCCTGATGGGCAGCGAGGGGTAAAAACATGTACCGTATAGATAGATAGATAGATAGATAGATAGATAGACACATAGCTATCCATCTTACAGGTAATTAGCTCCACCATGGAGCTAATGTTTTACCCTTGGTTTGTGTGTGTTTGTTAATAGGATTAAGCATTAAGCAAATGTTATGTGTGGATTTTCATGAAATTTCTTCCAGAGGTGGGGCATAGGATAAGGATGGCTCCATTAGATTTTGATGATCTTTAACATTGTAAGAGAGGAAGATTTTTGACAGTTTTGTTCATATGCAGGTTGCTGAGTTTGGCAAAGATGAATGCACAAGTGCTCACACTCTGATTGTGAGGCAATGCCTGTTTCTGGTTGCTGTAATGTAAGTAATAACAGGAGCTGATTTTTTTCAAGGTCATTCTGCAAAATTAAATGTAACTCTTAAATGTGTAATTTGTTAAGAATGTAAACATTGGACAAAGACACTACAGGATGTGCTGTTATGCAAATGGGATGCATCACAGCAAACTATTGTACTGTAGATTTCTTTCTCCTATACAGCAGCATGTCATGATGCATTTTAAACCTTACACTATCCCTGGAACTGTGAACAGGTTCAGAATCTTGTAACTATGCACCTCTTCTACTAGTTTTGCTGTAGCTACTTAATAATTCATAGTAGTTACTGATTAATATGGTGGAACTGGATAAGAAGCATTTAGTAAGAACTTAGAGGTTTAATTATAAAAAAATAAGAAGGACTAATTGTGAATAAATAAAGAATTATGTCTGGAAAAACAGCAGAACAAATTTGGAGCTACTGATGAAATATTGTAATCCTCTTTTCACTAACTATTGGAGTTCCCCAATCAGCCATTATCTAATGCTCTTTCACACACACACACACACACACACACACACACACACACACACACACACACACACACACACACACAGGCAAGAATGAGGAGCAGAGTACACTAGGTGCCCTTGACGAGACAGATAAGCTGGAGTAATATGATTACACGTCCTGCATTGTGCAACCCGTGACTCACAGCTCTACTTACAGCCGTGACGAGGTCAGTCTGCCCAGGGTGAAGGGATTGCTGTTTGCAGGTCTGTGTGTGTGTATGTGTGTGTGTGTGTGTGTGTGTGTGTGTGTGTGTGTGTGTGTGTGTGTGTGTACGTGCGAATGTGTAACAGGGCGGGTGTGCTTAGCGTACAGGAGATGACCTTTCGTCACAGAGTTATGCTGAACTGGCTAGAAAGCACTTGCAAACAAACAGAACAGGTTTGTATTTCCATTACTAGGCAAAAAGAAATTACAGTAATCGTGCATGCTGGATGGGGAAATGAAAGCGCTGCACATAATCTTCTTTTCAGCATTGGGAAGCGGCCACGTAAACAAAAAGATTAGAGTCCGGCTTTGGCTGCAGCTCTTAGTATCCCAGCAACACTGAAAAAAATGACAAGATTAAGTTGCCGATAGGATCTTTTAGTCACTCCACCGTGCAAATGTGTCTGCTGCAAAATGGACGTCACAGTAAAGTCCTAGGAGTTTGCTCATTTCATCCATGAGCTGTGACTAGTCTTAGCAGTCTCCAAACAACTAGCTGGACCATGAACAGTTAGTGCTATCTATCTCCAGTGGATCTCTGTAACCTTTCCTCATAGTGCTGTTAAACATTAAACCCATCTTATCACTGTTTCTGGGTAGACTGACTTTAAGTACAGCGTTGAGCATTGCATCAGATATTTATCAGTGTACCACTTTGAATTGCCTCCCAGGCTGTGCAAATTGCTTCTTTTCATTCTGTCCGCTCAGTAATGCTGGACGTCACCACATGCACAAATCTGCAAGTTACAAAGTAGGACGCATGTGAGCTTGACAAAACTGCAGTGTGTGTAAGTATGCTTGTGCGTAGGCTTTACACTGATCAGACATGCACTTAGGTACAATCAACCTGGCTAAGCAGGCTTATGGTCACTCTATCAGTCACATGTTGTCTCTGTAAACACGCTGACCCAATTTTAAATAAGAGCCGCCCTTATTTGTATGTGGTCAATGCAGTGAGATCAGCCCTTATTTGTACATTGGCAGTACTATGACGACATGAGTAGATTATCTGCAGGACTGTTTCGAGTGACAGCCACATTCATGTGATAATGTTTCGAAACACTAGGTGCTATGGTTTTGCAATAAAGATTATGACTAAGCAATAAGGTTATTACTGTCTGGGTAAGGTGTTATGGCTCTACAGACTCTAGGTTATATATCTATGTTTGTAGCTTTCTTTCTTTTTTATTTTAGAGGTTATAGAGTGCACATTATATGTATAGTGCTGAGTTATTCATCTCAAAGAATATTATACATATATTACAATTACATTAAATTATTATTATTATTATTATTATTATTATTATTATTATTATTATTATTATTATTATTATTAGCTTGGCATTACAAATTATTTTCATATTGCCCGTAGTCAACTTTAGAAACACATGAACATCAACTTTTGAGCCGAATGCAAATGCAGCACTTCTTCTTCCTTAAACTCAGAAAAGTGTATTTTGCAATCCAGAGTAAAATTCCTCAACTCCAAAAACTGCATCCGAAATGCCTCAGTGCTTCAGAGACTGTCGCTTCATTTGTCTAATTTTTGTGTGTTTCACAGACTTTTTTTCTCCCATACTTTACCCTCCTGCTGTACTTATTATTCAACCGATAAAAGTGTTTATTGCTGTCTGGAATAAAGTTCTTCTCATGTGAGATAACATAGAGACAGAATTATGATGATTATGATTGTGTTACAACTCAGCCAGAAAAAAAGAAGAAAAACAAATGTAAATGAAATTATAATATTTTAGTTGGAATAGTTACAGTAGAGTCCCAGGCAGTGAATGTTGTCTGTAAATGTAATTTGTGAGAGACCCAGCATAAGCCGGTACAGGAGTGTGAATGAATGGCAAGAGCAGGTCAAACAAATGAGCTGTGTGGCCTTATCACAGATGGGAGGGGAGTTAACAGCTAGAGGCCTCGCTGACTAGACTATTCTGCTTGGGTTATTTCAATCAGTCTATTTAAATAGAGCCATGCCGTGCGAGTACACACACACACACACACACACACAAAACAGCCCAGAGGTACGTCAGAACTTTCACAGCTGACTGGCTTGAAATATGCCTCACAGGAAACTTAGCGTGGGGGAAAACCCAGACAGAGATGAGAGATGAGAGAGAGAGTATCTTTAAAAGTCAGAGGTAACCTCAATGCTTATGAGCACAAGAATGTTTATGAGAGTGTGTTAAGCAAAAATTCCCTCACCTCCATCCCGCCAAAATAGCACAGCCTACCATTTTGCAAGGTCAAAGTTCACATGAGCAGACAGCCCCTCCCCATTACTCTCTGGTTAATGTCTAAGGTTAGCTAAGGCATCTGTCCAGATGTCTCCTTTCAGCCAACTGGATTCATTCTACTCTTTTATCTGACCTAGATTAGAGCAGGCGCAACCCCCCCCAACCACCTCCATCCCAGGATCCTTGAGAAAAGGCAGGGCGATAGAAAGGACATTGAACCGGATGAGCGCTTCGTTCCAGTGAACTTCATTTCACTGATTCTCAGCACAGTACATTTCAGCAATGCAGAGTAAAATGTAAAGCTGTGAGCATGTTCCACGTTTTATCTTGAATCTCATCCTGCCCTGCTCCACTGCAGTAACCAAGGCTGAACTGATTTTAAATAGGGTCATGTTCACCGTGCTTATCTCATATTATGGCATTCTGGATGTGGCTTTCTTCTGGTAGTTCCCATTTAATTCAGTTACCTTTATTACCATGACCACAAACAGTCTCAAATGCTATTTACAAAACATATTAAGTTATATAAAAATGTTCTATATAGATAAATCTAGAGAACTGAAATTAATAAGAAAACAGTGACCATAATGACAGTCACAATGAGTGTTTTTTCCAAGTTGACGTTTCTCAACATTGTGTGGACATGGGTTTTCCAGAAGTCGTTTTCAACTTCAGTAACTGCATTATCTTGGCCAAGGTCATGGTGGATCCACAGCCTAGCCCGGAACATCAGGAATGTGACAGAAATATACCCTGAATGGCACGCTAGTTCCTGCTAACTCATAATGTACACATGTTCACACTATGACTCCACACCTGGGAGCAATTTAGCATATGTAGCCAGTATGCTACAGTATACCTTCTGCCATGGTTTCAGAAGGTGGGGGAAACTAGGGAACCTGGAGAAAGCCACATTGATACAGAGAGAAGATGGGAAACTCTAAACTGTCCTGACCTCTAAAGAACATTTGACACACTGTATGCTATGTATATTTAACAATTATTTACAGAAGCTGAGGTGGATGTCACTGAATAATCTCTGAGACAGAAAGTTGAGGGGAGGTTTTAATTCAACTGAGCCTGAGGTGAATCATTGTTTTAGTATATACTATATGGGAATACAAAAAGGTAACTAAAACGTGATTTTTATAGTTTACTTTTTCATATCTTAACCATTACAGAGGCAAGTTAGGTGAGCTCTGTGCACTCCGAGCAGAGCTAAGTGCTGTATAGAAAAAGGCATCATTTGAAAACATTTAGATTTTTAGTGCATACTACACAAAATATAAATATACTACCACTTTTCAAAGTTTAAGTATATACTACACAGAGACACAATAAAAGCTTATTAAAATGATATTTTTTTAGTTATTAGTTCCATTTATAATGCATGATGATGATATCCCCACCTGCTCCAAGTGAATGTGAAAAACTGTGAAAGTCCATCTTTTTAATTTATGCATTATCCACTAGAGATAATGTTTTTTAATCCCCAAATAGTGGACCAATCAGTATACGCTGGTCCTGTGTAGAATATACGATATATTGCAGTGTTATATTATTTTATTATTTTACTTAGTAATTTAACAACATACCCAGTTCTGTGTCGCCTCCCCTGTCACTATGCATTTACACTGTCTGTATGGAAGACTTTACAGATACATGCTAGCTCATTAGTCTAAGGCATCATGTACCTAGAAACAATATTTTTACAACATTAACAGCAAGTATAACGTATTATATACTACTAATGAAGATAGTTAGCTAGTTACATCGTTTGAAGAGAACAGTTTAGTTGTTTTATTTCAGTCGTAGTCCATAATTTATGCAAAGGTAAATTAGTGGGTACCTCATGCAAAATGCTGTCCTAAATGTGGTATCTTTTCAGTTAAACATTTCTCAACGAAACAGGAAGCTTCAGACATGCAGTTATTAGCACTATAACACGTTTATACCCATGTCTGTTAAGTGTGAGACAGTGCTTTGGTATATGTTGCAAAGCACAACTTTGAGGAGGTGATATATGCATATTGGTATGGATCGTGTAATTAGCATGCTGTTAGCACATTCACAAATTAAATGGCTGAAAGTGACAGATGGTTTCAGTTAAAATTAGAACCTGAAAATGAAGAAGTGATGAACAGGATGCTGACTAAAATCATGAGAAAAAAAAACAGAAAAAGATGTGAGGTAAGGCTGGAAAAGATTAGCCTCAGTGTCACTCTGTATCTGCATCATCATTTAAAGAAAACGTAAGCAAGTAGGTACATTTCTGATAAACTATCAGTAGAGGGATTTGGGATTTTTGTCTCTTCTTCCTCTTGTCTTTGTTCTTCTGTCCTTCCTTTTGTCTTTCTGCACTCTGTGATGACCGAGATGTCTCTGCATTGATGTAGCATAGTTGAGGTCACCCATCTGCCCTGCATATAAAGGCCCTTTCAGCCTGCGCATCCATGCTTATCAGAAGGAAATGGCCGTCAGCCTCTCACATGAGCCCACAAAGCTCCGATATCGTCTGCAAATCTTTTTTTTCCTCTTCATTCTGCGGGTTCTTTCTTCAAGCACCCCACCTTGTTCTTTGCTTTGCTTCATGAACAATGCCGCTTCTCTCCGTTCAAAGCGAACCTGATACGGTCCTGAGCGAGCAGGCCTCTCACCTATGGATGGAAGCAACCGGATCTTGTGAGAGAAGAGGACTCTCGGCTTCACAGCGGATTGAATGACCGACATATTCAGTGCCTCTGTTAGATGGAGGGAGCGAGATGTGTGTGTGAGCTGTATGAGATAAAGAGAGAAATGTAAGGTGTGACTGAATGTGTGTGTGTGTGTGTGTGTGTGTGTGTGTGTGTGTGTGTGTGTGTGTGAAAAAGTGAGATGGTGTTGTTATACAGTCTTTTTGAGGTGAAAATAAAAGAAAAGAGGGACACAAGACCACAGCAAGACGAACACAGCAAGAACAAGCTCCACCTACTTATCTAAAACAAGCTGTGTTTGTGTCTTTGCAAGTTTACAAAGTTTTTAACAAGATGTTATAAAAAATATTTTGGCAAAATCGACTATTTCTACTTACGTGTATAATTCAATTTCAATTCAGTTTGATTTCTAAACCATTTTAAATAGACATGACACTTTTATTAAAAAGCTTAGAGTACCTTTACAGACATACAGATGCAGATTAATATCCTTAATGATGAATTTGCTGATTACACAATTGCACTTTTTAAATAATATACAGTATAGGACACAGTTATGGAAGCAAATTATTTATGAATCACACTCCCAGAGATCACTAAAATATTGTCATCACTTCAGGCTTGCTCAATGGGGATAAATATTTATAAATACCTTTGCATCTTTTGACAATGCCCATTGTTAAAAGCATTATACATATAAAATTGAATTGATCATCAATTGGCAAAGAAAACTCACTTACACTAGGTGGCACTACTGTTGGTTCCGAGTTCGGAGTTACATTCCTGTACATGTCCCTGCTTTCCTAGCAATGCTAGTGTTAAGTGCAACTCTTTCCCAGACAAAGATTACAAAATTAACATAATGTACTGCATACATATGGTACTGTACTATAATAGCTGAGCATGAATAGCTGGGATATAACTCTGCTCTCCCCAGCTAGTACCAAACACAATAATAGTGGCTGAGTGTTTTTTGTTTGTTTGTTTGTTTTGTCTTGTTTTGTTTTTCAGGTTTATACTAAAGCTTTTTTCTGCTTCTTTATTGGAGTATGCAGATTAGATGCTTCACTATCTCTATTTTATTTTTAAATGGCAGTCACAAGTTTTGGTTGGTAACCATAACCCTACCCTCATCTAGACCTTGAAAGAGTTGGCGCCACTCTCGAACCAGTTTTCCTGGCTGAGAATCAGTTCTTTGGATGTTGGAACATGAAGAACTGGTTTGAGATTAGGTACTGGCTCTGAAACAGCCCTGGAACTGCCTTGTTGGAAAAGTGGTAAATAAGATGATGTGAGGGAGAAACTTTGAAGAGAACCAGATTCAAAATAGCCTCTTCTGGATGATACCAGATTGAGATAATTCATCAGTATTCTTCCACACTTATATACTGTAAATATAAAGTCAAACAGTATCTAAGTGTTTTCAGTTTGAGGTTTGAAATGTTAATTTGCGAATTGTGATTGAGAGTCTTGGCAGTCTTTATGTTTCCAGAAGGACTTTACATTACCCAGAGAAAAAAAAATAAAGGCGAGACTTAAACT
Source organism: Neosilurus hyrtlii (assembly GCA_028564935.1). Lineage (NCBI taxonomy): Eukaryota > Metazoa > Chordata > Actinopteri > Siluriformes > Plotosidae > Neosilurus > Neosilurus hyrtlii. The sequence continues at coordinate 7,292,045 of JAOUQZ010000004.1, forward strand.
GTGGTATATATCATTAGCGTGATAGCTGCAATACAAATATGTCTTCACTGAAAAATTACACATGAGTTGGAAAATAGTGCAAATATGATTTTTCACTGAACTGTTCTGAAAGCCTCTGAAATATTCATGGGGCTCTAACTCTTCTGAAAAAGTATTTTGTTGCATCTCTATGCCATGTGGGTGGATGGATGTTAGAAAGCACTGGAGTGAAGGTTTGGAGTTTATTTCTCTCTCTCTCTCTCTCTCTCTCTCTCTCTCTCTCTCTGTGCTGTATGGAGTAGGGAACTGGCATTTCAGTCACGCAAAGGTGAAGGCTCGGTCAGCTCGTCTGTAGCAGAGAATTTCATGCAGGCCTGTCAGCCTGTTATTCAGCGCCTCAGTGTTGAACACTACAGATCTTCTAGTCCTCTACATCTCACCTCTCTCTCTCTCTCTCTCTCTCTCTCTCTCACACACACACACACACACACATTTTCTAACAGGTATACAAAAACTCACCAGCATGTACACAGTGTTTGTGCTTCAAAGGCTTGTCAGAGTTGACTTCAGTTTGGCCTGTCATGGCGTTCTGCCTGCTCTGTTTGAAGCAAGACGGTTCCCCTGTTTGCCCTTAAACCCAACGGCAGTGTTAAACTCTGATACTGAAACCAAGACAGGCTTGAGTCACTAACATCAGAACAATAAGAGCGGGCAAAATCAGGCAGAGAAGAACAGAGGAAGGGCGGCCATGGGCTTGTTTACGTTTTAGAGAGGCAATAATGCGAAATCACGTTATTGAGCCAAGTGAGGCAAGAGGAAACAGGGCCAGGCCTGCAGTCTTACACACATACACACACACACACACACACACAACTGCAGTAGGTCAGATGGTGAAGGGAGTGGCTGACAATGCTCAGTGGGATGAGATGGCGTGTGATAACAGATAGAGAAAGAGAGAGAGAGAGAGAGAGAGAAACAGAGAAAGAGAGAGAGAGAGAAAGAGAGAGAAGGAGAGAGAGAATCACACTGCCATTCCCATCTGCTGTTGCTCTGTAGGGCCTCCGGCACTTTCCATTCAGTCTGCTGAATCTGAGCCATCCAATTCTGCCCTGCTCCAGTGCACACAGAGATACTGTACAAACAAACAAAAACACACATTTCTACTGGGTTGAAAAAGGTTTTAAGCTTGTTTTTTATGTGAATAAATAGGAGGTGCATAATAGGACCATGCACAAAAGCATTCAAACCCAAAAACATCAAAACTTTAACTGGAAATTATTTTTTAATGTGTAAAAAAAGGTCATGTGTAAATCAAATACAAATCTCTGTGAACTACATGCGTTAAAGTACAATGCATTAAATCGTGCAGGTAGAAGTCATAAGCTTCAGCTGATGTTTACATTAATCATCAGAATAAGGAGAAAATGTGATCTCTATGACTTTAATTGTGGAATGATTGATTGTGTCAGACAGTTTAAGTATTTCAGAAACTAACCGATTCTAGAGTTTATACAAAAAAACCACCCAGTAGTCAGCAGTTCAAAAAATACAGTCAGAGAGATTAAAGATTGATGGTGAATAAGAGGGTAAAATAAACCGATGATGCTTTTCTGCTCACGGTATTTGTATAGAGTGCTTGAGTTACCATAAGCTTTCTGTCTGCACTGACTAGTCTGGTCATTCTCCTCTGACCTCTCCCATCAATCTGAGATGCTGCTTATTGGATGCTTTTTCTGCACTATTCTGTGTCAAACCTCCAGACTGTTGTACATGCAAATCCCAGGAGATCAGCAGTTTCTGAAAAAAAGACAAACCTGCCTCTCTGGCAAAAAAAAACCCCAGCCATGTCACATCTGTCCCTGAGTTATACACTAATTTGCCTGCAAGAGTATAGTTTTGGTTGCTTTCCATATTACAGAACCTGTATGTGTATACAATTTCATTGAAAAAAAAATCAAAACAACTGATGACTTGACATATTGAAGGACTTGAACTCAAATATTCCTAGAGGAATTTAGAAGTTTAGGAAGCATTCAGTTACCCTAATATTTTGGCAGAGTTGCTAGTGAATATGACTATAATCTGTTATATAGTTGCTAGCAGTGTCTAGTGGCTTTAGTCAAATGACTGCCGTTGAAGAGATATGTATGAAAAGTTCTTATAATTGCACAGAAAAAGTACGAGTTGATTGCTTCACTATCTTGGGATAATAAGCAGTTGAACAAGGCAAAGTATGATATGGAGAATTTTTATGGTGAGGGAATGTTATCTGCTCAAGGCCAAAGGCCGAGACTGAGAGTGAATAATCATTCAACGTATCCCATGGCAGTGATGCAATAGCAATAATTATTTGATATCTTTCCACCTATCAGAAAATAGAAAATAGAAAATCCTTTGTATGAATAATAGACATTATCCACCGTGCAAAGATAATTCCTGAATCAAAACTGTGGAAAAAAACTCATGGTTTGCTACAATCACTGATATTGAAATTCTAGAAAGTCAACAAGATGCCACCCCGAAATTAATCAAGAAATCTTTCCGATATGGCCTTTATGTTTCTACTGGTTAAAAAAAAAAAAAGAAAAAAAAAAAGCAATTTTTAATTAGTCAAAAAATGATGCAGTGGAACACAGATGTACATTGTCATGCATTAAAATGTAAAAATAAACCCTAAAATCTCTTTTTTGTTTGATCTTCTTATGTTCCTGGATACTATAAAGTAAAATTTTGAAAGAGTTTCAAAAGATGCCATGATGGAGCACTCATTTGAGGTTCCAGCACTGTGGAAGTGCAGAGGGAAATGTTTTTGGATCAGGTGATCTCATTCCGTGGCAATGTTTTTGCGGCCAGCCTGTTCCCCTGACCTCACCCCGGTTATTTATTTATTAATTTATTTACTTTTCTTTTTACCTTAAATCACGAGTGTATTTTCACTGACGCCAACCTCTTAAAGCCCTTAAGGTTGCTATTTAAAAGGAGATAGTTGCTCTTTCACCAGACATGACCCATTGAGCCATGGCAACCTTCGGAAATCACCTCCAAGCATGTATAGACAATGTCGGCCGCCATTTGGAAGATGATCATCTTTAAAACTTCATATATTAAAACTATTCTGAATGAAGTTCTAGTGTGTAAATAACAATTTGGTTATCTTTACTTTTTTATTTAACTCTGTAATATGGGAGCTTTTGTTGGGTCACTCTGTATATTCACTGATTCATTCATTTTCTTAGCCGCTTAATCCTAATGATGGTCATGGGGAGGCTGGTGTCCATCTCAGCAGACTCTGGGCGAAGGTGGGGTACACCCTGAACAGTTCGCTAGGCAATTGCAGGGCCAACTCACATACAGCCATTTACACTCACACACACCTAGGGGCAATTTGGAACCGCCAATCAGTGCATGCTTTTGGAATGTGGGAAACTCCACACAGGGAAAACATGCAAACTCCACACGGAAACACCCAGAGCCTGGGAATTGAACCTGTGCCTTCTTGCTGTGAGGCGGACATGATAACCACTGCGCCACCATGTGTATATTAAAACAATTATTCAATTCAGGCTTGAGGAATATAGATTTTCTGTCTCGGGAACTATTGATCAATATCCATCACACCTGTTATTTATCTTATTATTTATTAAAATAAGTATACATGTTTTGCGTAACTGAAACCAATTCCCAAGTGTACAAGCCAGCTACCTAGCACAGGTAGTACATCTACACTAGTAGGTGGCAAAGGAACAAGTGACCATTCTTTTATAAAGTATACAAGTAGCACAGAGCCATGAATTCAGTGACAAGTGACAAAGAGGCATTGTGACAAATTATTTTTCAACTGAGAGTTTCTCAATTCTTTGTAAATCATATACGATGAGGTAAAGTAACAAATCCAAATGAGTATCATGAATGATGGATAAAAATAGAAGAATTAGGTATCATCTGATTTTGTCATATAAAACCTTTCACCGCATATGTATAGAGACATTATGACAAAAAATACATCTTGGAAGGGTGTAGCAGAGATCATCAGTGTCTCATGTGTGTACATAGCTGGCAGAGTTAGCTTGCTTTTTGCTAATCTGAAAAAAAAAAAAAAAAAAAAAAAAATTTTGAAAATTCAATCATGTAACATGTGAATCAAGTAACCAATGATCAAACAGATTAGTGCGAAATTATACTCGTGTTTAATTAGTTAGCTTTAGGAGCTATATATAGCTGCAACTATTTATCGTCAGGGGGAAAAAAAGCCAAAGCTCCACCACAAGCAACAAGAGTAGAGGTTGCTACATGCCCACAAGAGAAACTTCAAGCGACACGAGCAACTAGTTCCTTGCTACTGTAAAGCATTTTTACTTTCCTTTTTAATACAAACACTGTGTAATACTAAAGATAGTTATGCATGTCTCATGCATGTGTTTTGCAGTACTGTTGAAAATATCACACAGTGGTTCTCTAGCAATCTATATATTATGCTAACTAGACTGGTAACCAGTTCCTTCAATGCTCCAACACAACAGCGAATGTCACTACATTTACAATTATTATATCTCTGGATTAGCTCCTCTATTTCTAGGATGTCAGCCCATGTCCTGTGAGTACAGAAAAACAAAAATTTAGCGAGCTACCAAACCTACTCCTACTTGAAAACAATACTCAAAAATTACTTAAAAAGTGAATAACTTTAATGGTAAGAATGTGTATTACCTAATTTTCAAGATTGTTTTCCACGAAAGAAACTGTTGTTGTTATTTTGATGGTTGGTTTATTTAGGCACATAGCCTGCAAGGCATGAATGAGCTTATATAATTTAAAATTTGAATAAAATCATAAAGATTCTATGCTTCTCACAATCCAATGGATGTGGATAAACTAAAACTGTTACTCCACTCAATCTCACCATGCATGGCTTAGCACTACACACCTCCATAGTTTTCAAATTATATAAGACTTGAGTTTGTGAAATAGCTGTTAAATATTGTTTACAAGTTCTAACCCATCTTGACTCTTTCTGACTCCACATATTAGCTTTATATGCAGACATTATGTATTTTGCAGATTTTGAAATGTATACAAATGCAGTACACTGCTGGTAAAAGTATGCACTTACACACATACGTGTGCGCGCGTGCACAGAAAGAGACTGTAATATAAAACACAATATCTAGCAGATAGAATGCTGCACATATGCTCAGTGCTCTACAGAGGCCCAGACAGATACAGACCTGCTGACACAAGCAAACATTACAGCGGGCTGAATGGATGATTACTCATGGAAAAGAAAACTCCCCTCTGCCTTTCTCTGACCTAACCACTGATGCACGTAACATATTTTCCTGTTAGAAGCTCAGTCAGCCATCCCTCCCACCCCACTCCACACACACTGGTCAGACACTAAGGTTTTTTTTTTTTTTATGTATCTTTTTTGTGCTTTTCTCTGTGGTCTGACAAGTTTCTCTTTTACAAATCAGATTCACACGCACACACACACACACACACACACACACACACACACACACACACACACACACACACACACACAGAGAGAGAGAGAGAGAGAGAGAATTATGCTTCTATCTTTGTGGACATTTACTGACATGAATGCATTCCCTAACCCTTTACTGTAACTTTGAACATTATAGCTAAAGACCTATTCCCAACCCTTAACCTAACCCTAACCTAAACCTAATTCTAACCCAAACCCTAAAACCAATTCTTAGCCCTCAAACAACCCTTTGGAGAAGTAAGGACCAGCCAAAATATCCTCACTGTGTTGGTTAAAAACATTCTGGTCCTCATGTAGCACATACAAGTATATACATGCACTTGTTCTGCAGAACCACTCCATTCTTTCTCTTTTGCTCACTCGTGAGGCTAAGACATGAGGAATGCTTTTTGCTAATGTTTATCTATTTAGCCTGTTCTGAGACTTGACATAGGCTGAGTTAGCATTCCAATAATGTCACTGCCACTGCAGTGTTTATATCTACACATGCCAACCCTCGGATCGGCTGTAAAGCAAAAGGAAAGTGAAAACTCCAGGTGCATTTTCATCGCTGATGAAGTTGTGGCCTACATACTTTCCAACCATCAGCAGGCTACTGTGTAAACAAACGAAGCTGAGCTATCATCTGTGGACAACGAGCTCAAGGCAAAACTCAGCAGTGCCACACTGGAAAAAGCAGTATACGTAGGACAGGGACAGGGATGGCAACTATGACTAATTTTGATCTCTGCTTAAGGTCCTGAAACAATGCCCACGAGTCTCAATGTCAGACCATCTCCTATTGTTTTTCCTGTGTGTTGGCAATAATCGCCTAGTCTCATCAGCTCAACTAGGCCAAATGTTCTTGTTGTTCTGGCTGGCGATGTGTGAAAGCTTTTTGATTGGCTGTTTAAACCAATTAAATTTAAGGGTTTTGATTTGGAAGAATATTTATATTATTTTTCTTAATCATGATGACTTCTGCCATCTCCTGGTATGGAGGTATTTCCTTTCACAAAGAATTATATGAATATAATTTGCATGAATATCATTTTCAGTGTGTATTCAAATGTCAATTTCATATGCCCTTAGGCTAGAGGTGAAACCCAAGAGATGAAGTTTAAATCTGGTCCTAAACTGCCAGGAATTAAAGTATAGTACTTCCCAAAGTACACTTAAATAGCATCAAGAAAACCCTCTATAAACCATTGACAGTGGCATGTTCCCCTGCTCCTCATTTTCCAGTCCAGATGTCTAACATATGCTATGTGTTCCATAGCCGCCCATTTCTGACCACAAATCAGCCATATCTATAATGAGTCAGTCATGGATGGCCTTCAGCACCGCAAAACTCAGCTTTGATCAGGTTTTGAAATGAATAGTGAAACACTCCTTGACTCTCATCACTGAACTGATCTGCTGCTTGTGGTCAGATGGTGTGACACACCCAAGCAACTGTGCCTCATCTCCATTCTGGAAATAAGATCTGGCTTCATTGTTATTTGTTACCAACTGGGCTTTGGCAAAGGAGAAACTGTGGAAGCACAGTTGACGACTTAAAAATTTGAAAAAGTAATTTAGATCAATAATTACAAATAACCTGAAGCAACTGTTACTCAACATGCTTATGCAATTATGACACATTAATTGGGTCACCACAATTGCTGTTATCAACGTGAATTTCCAAACCTTTGTACACTTGTTTCCTTATTTGTTAAAATTTTTGGAGCTCTGTAGGGACATCTGGACCTCTCTAGGAGCCTTGACTCCTTGCCCGGATTACCCAGAATCCTTTGCTACTCCACAGGTTACCTGGCGGGTCTACTAAGCATCAGGATTAAAAGCCTGGAATCTTCCGGACGACTGGGGAGAAATCATTGCCTTGAGGTTTTTTAAATCACCCAGTCATGAATCAGGACTTCCGTTTTGTACTGAGTCAAGTAAAATGGAGCTGCCAACTCTGCTTTCAAAACTCAATGTGTTCAATTAGTAAGTGTTGATGTCATCATTATTTACACATTCTTGTACTGAGATTATGTTGATCAGCTAACTGAACTTTACATTTACATTTGGCAGATGCCCTTAACCAGAGCAACTTATATTTTTATCTCATTATTCAACTAAGAGGTTGAGGGTTAGGGCCTTGTTCAGGGGCCCAACAGTGGCAGGATAGTGAACAACTGACTTTCTGATCAGTAACCCAGAGCCTTTACCAATGAGCCACCACTCCCTATTTTGGTAGAATTTTTATGGTGTACTACTGCACCTTTTGTTCACGGACCACCTTAGGACATAAGGGTCTGGTAGAGGCAAAATAATCCCCCAAAACAAAATACAACCCTTGTAGGACAGGGCAGTGTTTAGAGTGTGACCCAGTCCTATTACCCAGTAATCCCACCCACAGTAGTCTGACCTGCGTGTAATTATTACTTCAAGGTAAATATAACTTTAATTACCACTGGAGAAATCATGTAGTGAATAAGGTATGATAAGGGATCTATGGCTCCTAAATGATGGGCTAGATCATATGTGAACTATCCATATGTCAAAACCTGGATGAACAACAGGCTGATCTACAGCTGCTATTTCAGTGTCTGTGGTGTGAATGCCATTGCCTTTCTCGTACTGAGGATTACGGCTGGGGTTTCAAAATCCAAATACGTCCAGCCTTGCAAAAAGGAACACCCAACAGCCCCTCCTTCATCTCCTTCTTTCCTAAACTCCGCCATGGGGTTTTCTAATGTTAGTAATGCCCTGAGTCTTCTCTCTCTCTCTCTCTCTCTCTCTCTCTCTCTGCCTTTGAACTGTGATGGAAAAAAGGGAGGGAAAAAACACTTCATCCTGTGGGAACAGCTGTGACCCATCATCTGTGCAAGTCCAGCCCCCTTTTCCTCTCGCCTGGAAATAGTGCTCTTAATGGATCCACCACTCCAAGCCTGTACTTGTGTGTGTGTGTGTGTGTGTGTGTGTGTGTGTGTGTGTGTGTGTGTGTGTGTGTGTGTGTG
>JAOUQZ010000004.1:7300613-7319436 GCA_028564935.1 Neosilurus hyrtlii
CACTCCGAGCGTGTGGCTGTGTGTGTGTGAGTGTGTGTGTGTGTGTGTGTGTGTGTGTGTGTGTGTGTGTGTGTGTGTCGTTGTGGATGTGGATAACAGGCAGTGTTAGAGCCGGGGGGGGGGGGTTTGCAAATGTGCCCCTGGGTTACTGGAACCCTCGAGGCGTTCCCTAGGACGCGAGAAAGCATGTTCTAAAATGAGTTTGGTCTGCTTGCATGTAGAGACCTGACACACTCGACCTCATAAAAACGAAACCCTTAAAGTCTAAAAGACTCCGCCAGCATTACTCCCGATATAGTCAGGCGTCATTGATGATGAGTGCCAGACTGGAAAATGAAAGGCAAGATGAGGCCACGGAGAGCTATCTGTGTATAGAAGCTGGAGCGTGGTTAATGGAAAACCAATGTGATGGTCAAACAGCTGAATTTGCTTTAGCAACCAAATAGCAACTAGCTCTTACACTGCATGACTTGCTATTTGATCATCAGTAAACCTGAGCTGTGGCAGACCGTGATGGTAAAAATATTTGCCATACACAATTAGTGTCAAGTACAGTGCGGTATCAAAGAGACAGAATAAAATATGAATGAGAGAGAGAGTGGGAGAGAAAGTGTATATGTGTGTGTGTGTGTGTGTGTGTGTGTGTGAGAGAGAGAGAGAGAGAGAGAGAGAGAGATCTTCTTTGTGATCTTCCCTCCCCTGCCTGTTTGTGACGTGACTTGCTCCCATCATAGTGAGAGGCTTGTTGTTGACAACAGCTCCTAAAACACATTAGAGACACTCGGCAGACACTCAGCAGACAAACATTTTTCCCTCTCACACACGCACACATGCCCTGAAGCCTCTGACAAACATGGCCTAGTGCCTCCCCACCTCTTTCTCTTTTGTGTGTGTGTGTGTGTGTGTGTGTGTGTGTGTGTGTGTGTGTGTGTGTGTGTGTGTGTGTGAGAGAGAGAGAATCTTGCATCATGTGGGGTGGAGTGCTCAGAGGGAATGTGAGTCAGGACCAGAGCCAGAGGAACAACAACTCAGCCACTGAGAGGAGACGCAAGGGAGGAGATTAACACGCAGCCATTTTTACAGCAACAGCCTGCACCCACTTGTCTGCCGCGCCAAACTTGTCCTTTCAACTAGAATCACGAGTGGAAAAGTCAGAATAGTTTCTTTCTTCCTTTTTTATTTTTTAATTTTTTTTTGGTTCAGTGGCTATTTTATAATTTTCTGATTTATCTAGCTTTAGTATTATTAATAGTATTTCTCTCCAAAATATATGCACCGAAATTTTTGTCCCCATAACATATACTTTCAGTGTAAAAAGTAAAAAAATTTTTTTTTATAAATAACCCTCTTAGCCCTATGTCCTGTATAATCTAGAGTAAATATTTATAGATAAAGTTCTAAATCTAGAGCTTGCACACGTGTTAAAGTCCCTTTGTCATGCATTATCACAGGGAAAACACACATGGTTGTTGACCTGCAGAAATCAGATAATAATTCATACAAAAAAAAAAAAAAAAAAAACCCACACTCAGTTAAAATATACTTCACAACCTGAATCGATCATAACATCATTCAAATTTACATGTCTGAAACAGCTGGAAATTCACCAGGAATGGGACCCATAAGCATAATGTGTGGGAGGAAAAAAGTCCAAAGGTCACAGTTTGCTGCACAGTCTAGCTAATTACTGTTTCAAAATCTACACTTAAATGTCAGTTACCTAACATTGGCCAAGTTCATCAAACATCATTTGAACCAAAATGTGTTGTTCAGAGACATTTTTGTTCTTGCACACTACCACCATGTTTGACAAAAGGGATTAATTTATGCTATCTACTAGAATACTTCACCACCAACCTGACAGGAGGCTTAGACTTGGTCATAGAGAGAAATTTAAACATGAACACACCTAAAAATATAAGAGTTTAAAATGTATTGAATGTTAGTATGGCCCAAGATGCCCCAACACAATATAATGTCCTTGTGTGTGAACACATGATGTGAACTTTTATTAAAGGGTGCCAAAATTTATGAAGGCTACTGTCTGCTGACTGCTTTGCCCCAATCAGAGCAAGCTCCATTGCGCAATCCTACCCTGAACATGTCAATGAATCAACGCATAAATGACACATTAAAGCTACTTCCTGTAAGGCAAAATGGCTTACTAGAATAAACAAATGTTACACAAGAGCACAATGAGTTCCCGTTCGTTCACGTTAAAGCTATTTGGGCAAAGTCTCAGCAGACCACCGGTACAGGGCTAGGAAAAAAAATACAGCTCTGCATTCCGATGAAGGCATGGACAAGCAAGCCAAGTGGATGTCCTTTTTAGAGCCAGGCTTAATCTTCCTGTCCTTGGTAGACTGGCAGCTCAGGCTTTAGGTGAATGCAGGGTCACGGCAGTCTCGTTCACTCCAACCGCCACAGAATTTTTTCTCTCCCTTGCCAACAGCCCTCCCACACTTAACTCCTTCAGCTTTCCCAGAAGGCACTGCAGATGCCTTCTTTGTCATGGCTTTGATTTACAGATTTACAGGCTACTCTGTAATAATCTGGTCAGAACTGGTAACATTTTGTTTTCCTGATCAGAACATTACTAATTAGACGTGATTGTATAATGGATGACTATAAACTAATGCTAGTTGATGCACAGTAAAAACAGAAAATAATCCTGTTATTTGGGTGTGTTTGAACTTGATTTCAGAAAGCCCTGAAGGCATTTTTCACTCCAAAACCTTTGCAAAACCTTTATTAACATTTGAGTTCGTTCCAGAAAAGTCATCATAAAAAAAAGAGTGCATAGAGAGATTTACGAGAGGTCAGAATTTCAGGCACTGTTGTGACACATAATCTAAGAACGCACCTACGCACACTGTAACCAGTTAAAAGCTTGCTATCTAATCCCCAAAGGAGTAAACAGTAAAATACAACAAGCTTTTGCAGTTCAATTCTCAATAGTTACAACACAACCTGGCCTGGCTCGATAAGAGTTAGTCACCATGGGAAAAAAAAACAACAACAAAAAAACTAAACCCTGCTCTGTCAACTGCATGGCCTGAGCCGGATATGTAGAAATGTGACAAGCTGATTGGCCACTGGGGCATTTCTGAGAAAGGCCAAGGGGTGGATGGGGGGGTGGAGCTCTGCTCAAGGCTGCGTCTGTGTGCATAAGCAGTGCAAAGGTCAAAGGTCCTGGCAATAAATCTGGAGACGAAAGCTCTGCTTGTAACAGTCAGCTGGTGGGAGAGTGGTGGGACTGTGCTGTAGCCAGCTGATTTATTGCACAGATTCGCAGAGAAGGGCAAGGAACATTCTGCCAGCCTTGCTCAGTGCAGCCATTTTAGAACAACAGTCATCTTAGGGCTGTAGCTTTGTAACCTGTGTGTGACACTGGGCCACATATCTCAACAAAGTGAGTCTCTTAAACCACAGCAGAGTAAAACTGATTGATTTCTGAAATCTAGTTTAAGACTGTGTCCATATTACACACCAGCAAATCAAATTTGTTGTCAAATCCACATACATATTGTAGGTCTACATATACAGTTTAGTGTAGCAAAATGGCACAAACATCCGCTGAAAAAAATTCAGCATTGTTACCAACTGAATAAACACAGACCAAGCTGGTCAAGCTGGTAGATTGTCTTTGTCATATGGTAAGTGCTTGTAAAACATTTACGCATTAATCATACATTATAGACAAGCTACAGAAAACAACAGAAAGGCAATGAGAAAATTTCAGTTATTAATTGCTCAGTTTGGACTACCACTGAAGCTGAAAAATAACCCACCAGCGGTTAAGATGGTCTACCAACACGACCACCTGTGTTTTAGCAGCTGGTAGCTGGTCAGACCAAGCAGAATTTTTCAGTAGGGTGACCGGGCGCTAATAAGGAAATTTATTCATGGGTTATTCTTTATGTACATACCGACAACATCCAGTCATGGCTCTGAACATGTTCTGGACAGACAAATGTGAAAGCTTTTTTATTCAACACACTTCGGTTTCAGACTATTTTGGTTTCTTTCCCACCAGCAACCTGCGTTCATGTATATTTGCATTCACTGTGTTTATTTCTTTTTGCAAATCTCTTCAGTTCACAAGCTTGATGCACTAAATAATAGAGAAATAGAGAACACAGATCTTACCATTCACATTTAATAAGATTTGAACCCACACACTGTGGAATGTGGCGTGAATGTGTTTTTCTGACATTTCAGATTGCAGGAAATCCGTTCAAATTGGAAATCCCAAGCATAATCACATTTAAGCTGTGGTTGTATTGTTTATAGCAAACTTTGATCTGATCTCAGACATGTAGTTAACATTTCGCTTGTAAAGTCAGCAGCTTTACAAACAACAGACTAGTCAGAGCCCCCTTTTCCTGTCTGCGTGGTTAATGTGTCTTTGGTGCTGTTAATCAGCAAATAATTCTATAGACTTAAGGAAAAGTAAAAGAGGTGAATGGGGGCCAGAGGCTTTCGATGGGTGTAACTTTATTCTGAGCCAGTGTGACGTGCTCTTTCTTTCCCCTGTGTTTAACAGGCAAGGTCAGCCATTTTGTGTCCTTTGTTTGCTCTGTTTACATTACAGCACATTCCTATGGGCATGACTAAGAGGGCGCCGGTAGAAGAGAAAAGTGATGATGAAACGCTTTCAGGAATCCTCCTGAATTGCTTCATCAGGTTAAGCAACTTCTGCTTTTGTTTCCTCTACACAAAAATGCAGTTGCTCTGTTTTTCTTTTTAGAACGTGCTACTAGAGGAAACTAGACAACCTGATGCTATCTGGACACGTAAAAGCATGTTGTGCTGAGGACTATTGTGTGCTGTTGAAGAGATTATATCTCCTGTAGATGGATGGAAGTGACCCGGCTGGTTTCTACACCTTACAATGGCAGCTGTCTGCCAGACATTCATAGTAACAACTGAAAAGGGCTGCCTTAATTAGAGTGTATTGAAAATTAGAGTGCTGTGGATAGGTTTAAGTGTTTTAGTTGATTATAATTAAAGCTTCTTGTTACAGAGATTGAGACATCAAAATAATGATTATAAAATAAAATGAAATAGTATGAAGATGATTGGGCTGTGATTTCTAGCAATTGAGCTTTTACATCTATTGCAGGTAACCCAAAGTGCTTTTACATATTCCTTTGGAAATCCAGTGTGTAGTTGGCTATTTAAATTTAGACTACACTGTATAATATATGAAAATGCACACTTGAATTCACTTGAACGGATGTGGGAATAACATTCTTTTTTGGTGTTAAATTGGATCATGGCTTTGTGAGCGTTTGATGTGGCAGATCGCCTGTCCTCACACACCAGGAAAGTTCCACCCACCAGCCTTCACACACCCACATGCATAACCCTGCCGTTGCCTGGCAACGCTGTGTTGCTATGCCGACAGAACACATACTCGGAAGCTTTTTTTCTTTTTTCTCTTTTTCCATGTCTAATTGTCAGAGAGCGGGAAACGTTCCCAGCCTAGCCTTTTGATCTGCAGCATGTTCCTGAAGGGCTGGGCTGTGCATACGTCTGTGTTTGAATGTACATGCATGTGGAATCATGTGCATGCTCCTTGCACATGACTTATAAAACTGAACTACTTCACTCAGATGCAACACAATACATCAATGGCCCCATGAAATAAACATACCTACAACTTATCATGCTGTCAGATTAGTGCTAGGATTTAGCAGCTGCTTTATTTAGCTGGGAACTGGAGCATGAGCAAGAAGTCACCACTACACCAACACTTCTTCTTTCTTCTTTCTCTATAAACTTCCTGCTTGAATTTCCTTTAAATGCTTGAGTGTAGACTTTAGTCTGAACCCAGTGATGGAGATGTTTCCAGTTTGGTGAGTGGCCTGGTGTTGTCTCGGTAGCACAGGAGAGATCTGTTATATAATCTCATAAATCTCATAAATTATGAGATTATATAACAAATCTAAGATTATAAGGTTTATACTTATGAATCATTTTTACTCATGTTAGAAATAGTTATGTTCCATTAGCACATACCTTGTTTGTTATTCTTGCTCATTCACCCTCAACCAATTTCATGGTAGATTATGAAAAGGGAGGACATTCCTTTTCATTTCTTTTCTCAGAATTATCTAAACAGCCTGCAATTTATTACATTTCACTAGCTAGCCAATAAATTTCACAATGTGTTAGTAGGGTAGCTCTCCACACGAATGCTTAGGTATTTCCAAGCATTCAACACAGTTAGAACACAAATCATCTCCAAGACCTTGGGCTACGTAAATCAATACAAGATTACAAAAACTACATATAACACTGAAGATAGCTGCTGAGTGTTGTGCGATTACACTAGCTTGTTATCTTTCAAGTCTTCTCTGCTACTTCGCAGCTGATTTTAAAAAGGAAGTACATTACTCCCTCTTCGCTCCATAGAATATAGTACACATTCATAGCTAGTTAATAACCTTCACATATTATTAAGTGAGCTTTCAATGTAAACGTTGGCTAGTTATTTCCAAACGGTAGCTAGATAAGAAGCTACCTGCCATGTAGCTGTAGTTTTAAATATTACTGTTTGCTAAATATAAAGATATAGGTACTGCTTAAAATCAGAGCCCCTGTTAGATGGCTCTGTTGATAGGAGTCTAAGCTTGGGTTTGTTTTTATCTGCCATTCTGATTTCAGTGTTCATTTATATCACCTGTTGTTGTTTTTTTTTTTTTTTTGGTTTATTTATCCGTTTAAAGAGTTTTGTAACGCTTCCGATTTCAAAGTTAGCACCGCATACTGTGATGTAGTGACTGTACTTCAAATCTTGTCATTTGCTAATTCACTGTCAAACAGATTTAAAGCAGATTCTGAAAATGATATTCCTGCCTACAGTATATTACAAATGTTTAACTAGTGTATTTCTATTATATAACAAATATATTTCTAATTGTATCATTGTGTTAGCTTTCATCAACACTTGATGGTCATTTCTAAACATTACGGTAATTAAAGACCAAGCTACCTGGTAGGCGTTGTGCTAGTTGCTGTACATTCAAGTCTTATTTTCTTGTTGACTCTAAAATAAAATCTTCACAGCTTATACTGATCCCTTGCATATTAGTAGCTTTACACGTTTATGTAATAAATATTCTTACTAGCTAATAACTTTAGCTAGGTATTTCCATTAACATTAGCTCCCAGGGTAATTCATGTAAAATGAGCAGTAGATTCACAGCATTTGCAATCTTTTGTCTCACATCTAAAATGGCTGCTGCACATTTTTTCATATTTACTTCAATCACATGATCGCATGTGTACTATACATGCCAGTCAATGAAGGAAAAGATAGTAATGCCTTTCAAATCCCTAGTACTGGTTAGTGAACTAATGACAGCAGAACTAAGAATTTCTAATTTAAAAACTTTGTTCTTCCTGGGGGACTCATATTAGACACAGCAGCACTGGTTCATTTATCAGGATTGTCTCCGTTTCATTTTAGAGAGCTGCACATTAAACACAGGGGCTTAGCCGCATGAGGAGAAGAGGAAGATAGTGAGATGTTCTCTGTAAGAGTGCTCTTTAGACACTTTGCATTTGTGATTACTTTAGAAAACTTGCTTTACTTATTACATACCCCCCCCCCCCCCCCCCCCCCCCCCCCCCCCCCTTTCCATCACATTGGAAAAACAAACCCGGTTACAGTCAGACGCTTCAAAGCCCTGCATGTTGCAGATAAAGACATCAAAGTGTTCTTTCAGATGCAAATTGGTGCGCTGCGCTCACGGGTTTGAAAGTAAACATGTTTCAGCATCATCACAATTATTCATCAGCACAGCACTTTCACAATGAGACAGTGGATTATGGGAGGAGAGGAAACAGTACTCGGCAGTTGAAGTGGCTGGATCCGGTTTGCAGCATGGAGATGATCCTGGAAAAGTCCCATTGACCTTTATATCATACTGAACCAAAATACTTTCAAATGTACATTATACCACATGCTGTTTAATTCATGAATCTGATGTGTTGATTAATTTTGTATAACCTCTGCTGGGATTGCTGGCTGTTATATAAACCCTCACGGGTTTATATTAATGTGCTTATTCTTGTTCTATGGACTATACCTACAAGCTATAGCCTACCGCACAGATATTCCACAACATTCAATGTTTAAATGGTTTAAATAATATATTTAATGTTCATTAATATATTTAAAAAGAGGATATACTATGGTTTGCAGACATGCTGTAATTGAAAAATAGCACTCAGAACACCTTGTTGATGATTTTCCTACAACAGCGTACAGTGTTGTGTTTTATTCCTTTCATTTGATATGTCATTAATCATTGCATATCTGTTTAGGTAAGTCAAGTTGACATTATCCTTCATTAAAGAAAGAGAGTACAGATTAAAAGCTTACTGTTACATTAGGCCAGCAAGTAGCAGTAGCAATCTGCCTGCATGTTGAGCATTGGCATTTCTCTCAAGCTCAAGTTGGCACATGGTGAAGCTGCTTAGGCAGCCTTTTTTCTGCAACTTGCTAGAGACCATGGCATCTGTTGCCTGTCTCGTATGACAGGGTGGAGGACTTGTGGCCGGCCAGGATCTCTGTAACTCAGCCCGGTTGCAGGGGTATCAACTCGTTTGCCCTTTTAGCGTCCTCATTATGGCTCTGTTTCCCTTGTTACCTTCACTAGCAGCTGACACTATGGAGCTAGATGAAAAGAAGAAGGGTGATGGTTGGGTGTATTTTAAGATTTAAGGTTGTATTTTTAGGACAGCTGTAGCCTTCAACGTGCATCACATTCCCGGGTGGATGAAAATAAATAAACAAAACCTTGGTTACTGAAGGAAGCAGCTGGTGAGGATGGGTAGACTCTTAAAGGGATACACTGGCAGGCCACTTTATATTAATGACTCGTCATAAAAATGGCTGCTACGTATCCAATACAGGTTTATTATTAGAGCTATAACAGTTATGTGAATACAGCCACTGCACAACCCAGTGACAATACTATGATAAAAATGAACTTGTTAACCCATTTGGTTCCTTGCTAAGACCATTTCAAACACTGACTACACCACTCTGTAGTCTAAAAAATGTCTTACTAGTCGCATCACCCTTTGTCCTAGCATCATCATCATCATCATCATCATCATCATTATCCGCATTCCCACAAAGCACATCACTGGCCTTCAGGTGCTCCTCACATCCACCAGTTGCATCATGGCAGTTTTGTCCATCAACGAACAGCTTCCGCAAGGACCTCTCAGGTAAAAACATAGATTGCAAAGGAAACCGTGAAAGTGGCACAATGGATCATGGGTGTGCGATGAGTTGTGAGAGAATTGCACCACCTGTTTTGCACTCTAATGCGTGTTGTTATTATCCGCCATAAAAAGTTTCCAAAAATAATTCCTCTCTGTGCCTGCACCAAATGAGTTGCATCAGCATGTGGCCCAGGATCACATGGACTTGCTGCTTGCCCATGACCTTGGCTGAGCACCTGGAGAGATTATATTAAAAAGAAAAAAGGAAAAATAGCAAGGCCGACAGCTGCCTCCTGTCACTGTGCCTTCGACCTCCTTCTCTTCTTTATCACTACACAAATAACAGAATTCACACCTGTGTTATATCAATGGCTGTCAATAGCAGTGGGGAAAGACAGGCACCAGATGTTTTGAGCTGCCCCTGGCATGGGTGGGAGGACTGCGTTGAAAGCACTGAAAGATCACTCAACAGAGGCCAAATGGCAGTTTGGAGAGTGGGGGAAGGGGCTTAAGAAATTGTATGCTTTTTTCTGTGTTCAGAAAATTTGGTAGGGCGGGGAAAGAGAACTGGAAAAGGGGGTGGGATTACATCATCAGAGGATTTGTCTCTTTGCTCTGGGTGGTGCCCAGCCCCCAGTCATGTAAACAGGAAACGAGAACAGCCAGATGATGAATGTGTGGAAGGAGAGGGGGAAAAGACCAGCGCCTTTCATCATTTGAGTATTTCCTGAGGCGAGCTTCAGGCGGGGAGTGAGGGGAAGAAAGAAGGAAGACGGAGAGAGAGAGGAGGAGGGGGGGGAGTCAGAGTAAGTGCAACTAAACTGGAAATGTTTTCCAAAAGCTTACGTTCCCAAACTTGCTCAGAAAATATGGCCTCGGGCTTGTGCCAACATATTCAGTCTTGACCTGAAACAAAGGCTTCAAAGTCTTGGAACACAATATGCAGGCAGAGGAATTCGGCACAAAACACATCCTGCATACTTCAGCAGTATCAGGCTGCTGAAGAAACTCTAAGAGTGAGCATCACTTTTGGCTAATACATTTTTCAGGACATTTTTCAAGTCCTTGTTATATATATTGAGGGTGGCATGGTGGCACAGTGCCTCACAGCATGAAGGTCCTGGATTCAAACCCTAAACCTTGAGAGTTTCCTTGGTAGAGATTTCCTGTTCTCTCTTTGCTTGCATGGGTTTCATCTGGGTACTCTGGTTTCCTCCCACAATCCAAAGACATGCACATTAGGCTACTTGACTGTTCTAAATAGCCCCTGGGTACAAATGTGATTGTAAATGGATGTTTGTCCTAGAGAACTGGTTCTGCAGTACACTGCAACAGAAAGCATGAAAGTGTCCCAATGCATCATGGAGGTGAGGTGGATAAATGATGATGAAAATAATATATATTTGACTAATATCAATTTATCTTTTTAAAAACTACTGCAATAAGTCTCAGAATTAACTGGCAGGGCTGTAACTGAAATGTTTCATGGTTTCCTTGTAATGAAAACAAGTATGTGCATGTGGAAACCACTTCCCCTGCTAATAGGAGGCCTAGAGCCCCTGCTTCATCTTTAAGCAGCCCCAACATCTCTAGTTTCACAGGCTGAAGGCAGCGGTGATGGGAAACTCCACTGCAGCCAGCTAATCCCCCACCGAAGTGTCTGCGGAGGCCCAGCAAGTCACTGCAGGAAAGTGATGGAGTGTAAAGCTAATCCTGCTCACACTGTTTTAAGGCCGTTGAGAATAGAAAGAAGGCTCATGCTGGATGGTACCCAACCTGGGGCCCACATCTGCCAAATGTTTTGTTTGCTGCAACAGAGTAGCACATTCCATCTAGATCCACACTAACAGTGCCTCAGCCCATTTTTAAAACCAACGACAAGATAAAAGAATGGTTTTCTTCATTAATGACTATTCGTGGGTCTTTAATCATTGGATTTAAGCAATCCCGATATAATTTGAAGGGAGTTCAAAAGGCTTAATTGGTATGCTCGGATGTACCCACACGTGATCAATGCCTGTCTCCTCTCAAAGGCTTTAATCAGATCCATTGCAGGCGGAGGCTACATGCCGAGCATCAATCCCGAGCCATCTGCAGCACCACTGACCCTTGCCAAGGCGCTTGGGTTGATGTGCCTGGCTGGCCAATGCTAATGGCAGGAACACACAAGGACTGAAGAGAAGGCGAATGAACAGGTGCAGATCGACACTCCTCTCCTGTCTGTCTGGTAACACAACATGAATTTTGTACACCTCAAAGCTTCCATCTTGAACAAAATCTAAGACCATGAGAGGTCTGTAAAATGCATCATGTTGTTGGACTGCCAACAGACAAAAAGCCAGATCCCAAAGGAAACTTAGCCAGAAAATAAAAACAGGCTGATTTATCAGTGAGCAAAATTATGGCCTTAAGTCTCTCCAGGAAAAATTATGTGTGGTCATACCAAATAACTCCTACTACTAACATTTAACGATTATAACATAATATATAGTTTCTTATGTTATTCACTCATACGGGTTATTCCGAGAAAGCAGTAGGAAACGACCTGACTTTCTGACCTGACTATAAACCAAAAAAGACTTTGACTAGTCTCACTATTTTTGCTATTACTAAATGGCGCTATCTATTCGGCCATTATTTTTAAACCTTGACCACGGCGTTTATTAAGACATGTGTACATGCTTGTTGGAGGAGTGTAGGTTAGTGCAGCAGCTACCCCTACTGAAAGAACACAGCCTGTGTCCACCTTGTCAAACAAGATATTTCCCAACACAACAAGCTGTGAATGCAAGTGAAAAGAAAAAACATTCTGAGTCTCTCTCTCTCTCTCTCTCTCTTTCTCTCAAGTGAGGGTGTTGTGTTTTCACCTCCCCTGACCTGGGCTGCTGAAAGCTGTGATTTGAGTTGGGGAGTGGAGATTTTTCTGAGAGAGAGCAATCCACTGTTTACCGACCGTGAAAACCACTGTCGCCAAGCGTGGGGCCGGCAGCTGGAACACAGCGGCCTAATGGGCTCCCCAGGCCAGAAACACGCCAGTGCTAGAAAAAAAACCTTTACACACACACACACACACACACATACTCTCTCTCTCTCTCTCAAACTTTTCTTCATTTCTTCGCTCAAAGCAGCTTTGCAAGCAACCCATATGACCCCTTTCTTGGTTCCACTACGTGTTCCTCCTTGAAATCACATCGGATGACATAGTTTTTGGAAGCCAAACGAGTCACTTCGAGTTCATGGAAAATACAGAGTCTGCTTGCCACAAGGGCTTTAGCTGGACGTTCCTGGGCAGTGACTCAAAAAGTGGTGTATATTGTTCCAGCCGTAAGAACGAGGGGGATTTTTTCAGTTCCTGTCTCCTGGAGTGGATCCATTGCTGCACTGCGCCTGCCAAAGTTCGCATAAAGCAGCTGCAGCCAGGGTATAAAATAATTACACTTCTGTTTGCCCTGAAGAGGAGGGAGTGTGTGCATGTGTGTGTGTGTGTGTGTGTGTGTGTGTGTGTGTGTGTGTGCATGGGTGGGTGGGGCGTCTCTTTCCAAACCTTCCTAACTCAACCATTCATACAGCAATCACGTGGCGGCCACAACCACAGCCTGATATTTATCGTCATGTGATGTGTGACAGGCGTGTCCACTCCTCTAGTGCTGTAGTTGCTCTTCCCACATGGTCACATGCAGCCATTTCTTTTCCACACCTGAGTGTCTGCTATGTGTCACATTGGTGAGTGGATAAGATGGCCGAGTTCTGCTTGTCTGATTTGCAGTACGACAGTACTGAAGATTACAAAGCACAAGATAATTGCATCAGCCTGGAAGAAGAAAAGCGGCGAGCTAGGTTACCGTAAATGTGCTGACTCAGCGCTCCTCTGCAAAAATAGCACCCTTTCCATTCAGCTGCAGCTGCACTCGCACTTTGCTCAATCAATATTTCAGAAAATATCACACTTTTACAGTGTGGCTTATCACATTACACACATCACAGAACATTCTGGACATACAGTTCACTATGGGGTTTCCCATATTGATCCAAACATTACTCTTTTACTGTCTTTGAACTTACTTGGAGACTTAAGAGTTCCCTGTGATCTACACCACACACACACACACACACACACACACACACACACACACACACACACATAAATATACACACACATGCAGTATGCACACACAGCAAATACAGGAACTGGTAATTTGAAAGTCGGCAAATGTGTCTGGAATGTGCGTTACTCAAACACACCCTCTATTCTGACTCAGGGAGTTATTAGTTTTCTGAAAGGGAGGGAGATGAAGTCAGGGCGTGTAAAAACAACTTCCAGGAACAGGGTGGTAATAAACCAGTGGTTAAACTGCAGGACTGTTGTGATGTCTGACTACGAAGACAGATGCCCAGAAAGAAAGGAACTTGGATCATGCAACAATTGTGATGTGATAAGCTATTATCAGATCAAGGAAAACAGACACACACACACACACACACACACAGACACACACACACACACACACACGCACACACACACGTACACACACGCACACACTAATACAAATAATCCTTTTCGTAACTCATACAAACAGGTTTAGTACTCTTCACAAGCTATTCCCCAAGTATAAACAAGCTGGAGCTAAATGTTGTAAAATGTTTACTGTAAACAAAATGCAATGCAAAATGCCTTTTAGGGGAAAAACACAGCTAGCAAGAATTGCTCATTTATTTCCCTTTAATTTCTCAGAGGGTCTGCGATTCTTGGGAAACCCATTTTCCTAATACTTATGCTGCACAGTGTTTGGACTAAAGGTAGTCAAGACTAGAAAATTCGCAAGAAGCAGCTTCCTTTGCTTCCACGTGTGCTAGCATATTAGGACATCAGCCTTCTTGAACACAAGCCCTATATTCTGAAAGCTCATTGGTCCGACAGCCCATTGGTCCGACAGCCATAAACCTAACTCTAACCATTACCCAACCGAACTGAATAGGGTGCCCGATTGATGTAAGCAGGGTGCCCATTTCATATGAGTCGGGCTGTCGGAACATAGAGCCGTCCCCAAACACTTGTATGGTAGCATATTTCATATTTGCAAAATAGCCTGCTAGCATGTCCGTTTAAGTAAGCCAGCATGCTAGCATTCTGGTACATTATCATACTTAGAAACTTGCACACTAGTATTTATGCATATTAACCTGTTTGTAAAAATTTAAATAAAGCAGATTTGTAAAAATTTTAATAATAACATTTTTTAAATAATAATAATAATATGCAAACACAGTTGCAAACCACTCACTTGCTCATTCATTTGCCAAACTGGTTAATTCTTTTAGGGTTGCGAGGAGGCTGGAGCCTATGTCAGCCGACACTGGGCAAAGGCGGGGTACACCCTAAACAGCTCGCCAGACCATCACATGGCCAACACACACAACCATTCTCACTCACTAGGGGCAATTTGGAACAGCCAATTAGCCATGTTTTTGGACTGTGGGGAGGAGTCCAGTGAACCTGGAGGAAACCCACACAAGCACAGGAAGAACCTACAAACTCCACTCAGAAAAACGCTGTCGCCAAGCCTGGAATGTCAACCCAGGACCTTCATGCTAAACACTTCGCCACCATCACTACCATACTTGTAGACAAGAACACGCACATGCTTGCAGGCTAACGTACTCGTATATTAACTGACAGTCTTTCTTTTTGACAGTACTATGGGCTTTTGAAAAACATTATATATGTTTGCACACTTATACTGTGAATGTTTTGTACTCTCCAAGCTCTGACTGCAATTTTCTTACTAGCATGCTTGAATCATTCATTATATACTGTACCTATGAAGTTAGCTATATGATTCATAAACGTGTACGAGTCCACCTGATAGAGTAGACAAACAAGTCAGAACTATCCACCAGCTAATGCAGATACTGATACGTCCAATGAGATGTTTGTGAAGCATAAACTTAGTGATGCCTGATGCTAAAAAGAAATGAGATTGTCAGGCGCCCATATGGATGCATCATCAAAATGTCCCATTTACTTCCCTCTCTACTGTTTAAGAACCAAACAGGATATTCACCTACTCTATATTTTCAACAGTATATCTGTAGGTTATGTGCACAGAGCTTGTTAAATAAACACAAAACAGATCCAGTGATATAGGCTTCCTGTGTGCCAGCTGGAAGAGTACAAATGTCCTACACACCCCTAAGCAGCTCCCCATAGAAAACATGTGGTTAATGACGACATGCAGTCAGTCAGCCATCCCTTTAATAAAGGATGACCACAACAGCTGCGTGCACACACACACACACACTGATGGAAGCTGGTGGTGCTGGGTTGGGCTCTGTCTCAATCACACACAACTGATGCTCTCTGCTCCTAATTAGCACTTCTAAAAAAAATACAAATAAAAACCCTCTGTACCATAGTACTATGACTGAGGTCTGCACAAATGGAGTAACACAATGTGCTGGGGAATCCAAAAAAATGCTTTGGCAGCATCTGCATTAAAACACATCCTTGGACACCTATTAAACTTGATATCATCCCCAACCTTTCATTCACTATCAAATTATTCTTTGCTGTTGTTATGACTGGTTGAATTAGGGTGTGCAAGAATTCAAGGTTAAGCTTTGTGGTTAATTCACCATGGCTTACTACTGTCATCCAGTGGCGACAAGGAAAAATACACCTCAGTGTACAGAGTAGAATTTTTGGCACCTTAAAAAAAAAGCAATGTAAAGATATTAACCCATACAAGTCTTGATACAGTGTGATGTATTACTCTTAAATTTCATATTTTATGGGAAGACCAGCACTGAGTTTCTTATCGGTGTTGCGGAGCTTCAACTCGACACATATAGACAAGACTTGACTTTGACATCAGTGAATTGGACTTGAGCCTTTTAACTTGGAAAGACTTGACATTATCAAAAACCAAAGAACAGCAGATTGAATCAACTACTTATTTAAATAATTATTTTGATCAAATCAGTCTTCATTTCCAAGGTCATGGTTCAACCAGTGCAATAGCAAATCAACTTGCCCTGGACAACAAAGCTGAAGGCCGCACATATTAACCCATACAGTCTTGGTCGCACATTTCCTGATCACAGAGACACTTTGTCGTAGCCAGCAAATTAGCAACCTTTGCTTACAAGGATGGTGCTCACTCAAACAAAAGGGCCGAAACTGTGATTCAAGGATTTCAGACACAAAAGCAATAACTTCAAAAGCAAAAGGAACTGATATTGATGGATACAAAAAGTCTCATGTGAAACAGAACTCAAATATTAGGTTTTCATAGATTGCTAGCTAGCTTGTCAGCATAGAAATCTAAATACAATAGACGGGTGTGCATCGTTCTAGTGGTGTCAACTTGACGCCATCATGGGGAGTGCTCCTTGTAGGATTTTGCTATAGAAATAGTGGGGAACGTGAGCATAAAGAAAATGTTTTAATGCCAATAGAAAGCGATCCGTGGGTTTATTTGTCACAAAACATGATATAATATCAGTGAGTTTGTTTTTATTGTTATGGAACGCATAGTACTGAATAAATATGTTATTAATTAATTAAAAACAATGTAATTATCCCACATCAAGTCATGGTATTTGCAACATGCTAACATTTTCTTTCCAGGAGTGCTGTATATTTTAATGTTGTTTATTGTAGAAAACATATTGCAACATATTTATATAAAGTTATTTTTTAAACAGAACAGTTAAATATATAGAAAACCAACACATTTGCCAGTAATAAGTTTGCTCTTGTTTACATCTATTAGATCTTATCAAACTGTTTTAATATTACATGGATGGTATTTATTGGTATAAGAATATAATAAAATATAAAAAAAAAAATTCTAGACACATGTATAGTATGTTCAATTTATTTAGCTAATTTCTTTCTCTCACCCCCTACAATACCAATACATTTTAGCACCAAAATATGCAACAGAATATACCAACATGTAATATAACATTAAAAGAACCAAAATTATACAAGCATAGAACAAAAAATTGTTGCAGGAGTACTTTCCATATTTATAAGTTTATCATGTTCCCAATCATAAACCCATAGATTTGAATAATGAGTTTACATTTATTTAATACATGTTCATGTAATTACTGACTCCTAATATAACTGGCCACATGCACATGATGCGTACAGTGAAAAACACCAGTACCGTACTCATGCTCAAGTGAATACACACTCTTCTAATGTGGATTTATGTGGCTTTCTAGGCATGTCTTTATCACTTACTTGAGAAATGTTATCCCTGCAGATCTGCTGTGTTGGTTCCTGTAATTGTTACAGTTTACTACAAAGCAGTCTGACCATAAACTCCTCTAAACTCATCTCCTTCCATGCTGTTGATGCCAAAGAAGCATTGTCCCAGATGGCATCAAGTTGACACCGCACAGCACATTGACAATCGATGGAGCGCCCAATCTACATATTTAGATGTCTATGCTTGTCACAGTGTCAGAAAAGAAAAGCGGATAAAGGAAAAAAGGCCAAATGCATAAACAAATAATACGACCATACAGATTTCATGGTTGAACTTTTTAAATAGATGTTGAGTGATTATTCTGCCCTCGATGACCTTGAAACTTAGGAATGTGGCCCTCAGTGAAAATGAGTTTGACACCCATGATCTAAATCCTAATTAGGTTAAATTCACTTCTGAATGTCTGTGACTCGCCAAATAAACCTGGCATCACTCCATGGGCAGTGTGGCCATAGACTTCATTCCTCATCGATCACATGGTTATCTGGGAACGCTAGAGGACTCGAAGCGAGGCTTGTTGTTGTTTATTGTTAACAGCGATAGCGGACTGTACTAGCACACTATCGTCACTCTGGTGCTATCTAGTTCACTGCTTTTGTTTACAGGGTTAAAAAAAGGTCATGTCAGTAGATACATGATGATTCTGGTCTACGCAGCATTCTTCATCTGTTTATTGATTTTTCATTTAATACACGTTGTCACAGGCAGATTACAACTCATCACTTTTACATTTACATTTACATCATTCAGCAGATGCCCTTAACCAGAGCCACTTACAATTATAATTTTTTTATACAACTGAGCAATTTGCTCAAGGGCCCAATAGTTTGCTCAAGGGCTCAATAGTGGTTTGAACTGCCTCAGATCAGTAACCCATTTTTATATAATTGATGTTCATCATTTTTTTATAACTGAGCAATGAGGATTAAGGGTCTTGATCAATGACCTAACAGTGGCAGCTTGGTGGTACTGGGCCTTGAACACCACCACCTGACCCAGCCACCCCCTCATCCTACACACACACACACACACACACACACACACACACCTGCCCCTTGCTATATAGCCCCACAAAATATCATCATACAGGTTAAAAATCATAGTTGATAATATACAGCCAAAATATGTCATGTCATTTTCTGAACCGCTTAATCGTAATTAGGGTCGCGGGGAGGCATGCGCCTATCTCAGCCGACTCTGGGCGAGGGCAGAGTTCACCCCGGACAGCTCGCCGGGCCATCGCAGGGCAGAAACACGCTGACGGCTATGCAGCCTACTCTTGATGAAAATCAGCAATG